>CAJHNH020001233.1:474755-479755 GCA_905116865.2 Candidula unifasciata | reverse complement strand
TAGTGTCCCCTCCAGCCTGGATGACTTCTGTTGTTATTCCGTCGATACCAGCTGCTTTGTGTCTTTTACTTGTTTTGATAACTTTCTCTACCTCATCCCACTGGATATGTGGTTCTAGATGATCTGGAGCCCTTGAATGGAATTCTGCTGTTTCATGTACTCCCGACGGGTTCAAAAGTACTTTAAAATATTCCTCCCATCTTTTTTTAATTTCTTTTTGGCTGAATAATGGTTTTCCGTTTTTATCATTTATGACTGATGTTGGATTGAAGCTTTCTTCTCTTAATCGCATCGCTTTCACACTCTTACAAAAGTCTCTTGATGATTCTGTACATAGCTGTGTTAGGTGTTCACCATACTTTTTCCATGAATCCTCTTTGGATTTCTTTATTGTTCTCTTGGTGTCTCTTCGAGTTAGTCTGTACCTAATGTAATCCTTTTCGTCTTTTGTTTTTAACCATATTTGAAACATCTTCTTTTTATTTGACACTGCTTCTTTGACTTCTTCATTCCACCAAGCGGTACCCTTTTTCTTGCCTTTGCCCGTCTTTCTGGTACCACACTTGTCTTTTAATATCTTCGTGATGGTTGATTTATAATAATCCCATTCTTCTTCAATTCTTACTAAGGCCTTTGCAGTGCTGTATTTTTCACGTGCATGACGATCCCTCTATCAGCCTGCCTGTTTATCCATTTTCATATTAAATCTTAAGCTAGCTTGTTACTATAGTCCTAAATTCAAAGTCCTTAGGTCAATAATGAAGATGAGGTCCACCACTGAGATCAACAATGAAGATGAGTTCCACCACTGAGATCAACAATGGAGATGAGGTCCACCACTGAGATCAACAATGAAGATGAGGTCCACCACTGAGATCAACAATGAAGATGAGGTCCACCACTGAGATCAACAATGAAGATGAGGTCCACCACTGAGATCAACAATGAAGATGAGGTCCACCACTGAGATCAACAATGAAGATGAGGTCCACCACTGAGATCAACAATGAAGATGAGGTCCACCACTGAGATCAACAATGAAGATGAGGTCCACCACTGAGATCAACAATGAAGATGAGGTCCACCACTGAGAACAACAATGAAGATGAGGTCCGCCACTGAGAACAACAATGGAGATGAGGTCCACCACTGAGATCAACAATGGAGATGAGGTCCACCACTGAGATCAACAATGGTGATGAGGTCCACCACTGAGAACAACAATGAAGATGAGGTCCACCACTGAGATCAACAATGGAGATGAGGTCCACCACTGAGATCAACAATGAAGATGAGGTCCACCACTGAGAACAACAATGAAGATGAGGTCCGCCACTGAGAACAACAATGGAGATGAGGTCCACCACTGAGATCAACAATGGAGATGAGGTCCACCACTGAGATCAACAATGGTGATGAGGTCCACCACTGAGAACAACAATGAAGATGAGGTCCACCACTGAGATCAACAATGGAGATGAGGTCCACCACTGAGATCAACAATGAAGATGAGGTCCACCACTGAGATCAACAATGGAGATGAGGTCCACCACTGAGATCAACAATGGAGATGAGGTCCGTCACTGAGAACAACAATGGAGATGAGGTCCACCACCGAGAACAACAATAAAGATGAGGTCCACCACTGAGATCAACAATGGAGATGAGGTCCACCACTGAGATCAACAATGGAGATGAGGTCCGTCACTGAGAAAAACAATGGAGATGAGGTCCACCACCGAGAACAACAATAAAGATGAGGTCCACCACTGAGATAATAAAAAAATGAGGTGTTAAAAAGAGCTACCACAAAAATTAGCATTAGAAGTCTGGGACTAAAGTCAGTCATAACTGACCCTTTCACAAATCCTTTCAACCCAGAACATCGCACTATGTGTGAGGTAATATCCTGCTCCTGAATCACAGCCAGTGAATAATATGTTTTACTTTAAGAAAGATTTTGATAAACTCAAACTTAACGTCACTGTTGGAGAGGTTGGGGAGTTATGGGGGGGGGGGGGGTCTCGAATGTTGTAGTTGGCAAGTTTAAAAAACAAATACTATGAAAACAGAATACGAAGGCTCAAGGTTTTGAAATGGAAAAAGATTATTGTTAAAACCTTTGGTTTGCAGGTAAAACGAGAGTGAAAGTGGAATGTGTTTTGATAATGATGACATTAAACCCCACCCGGACTTCACACCAAGCGATAAACACATATTGACACAAGGGGCCACCACTCGGATGAGGATCTCCCGGGGACAAGTCCTGGAAATCCCGTTCAAACCATAAGATGGGTTATATTAGGGTTTCCGGCAACAGCCAGGGTGGGGCTTTAAAATAACACAAACTAGCGTCCGACATTGGGAGGCAGAATTTTCAATAAGGATGTTTTGTCTTCTATGAATGAATGAATGAATTTCTACCCCACCAGGACATCACACAAGCGATAAACACCCGATGACACAAAGTGCCACCATGCGGATGAGGATCGCCGTGGAGAGGTCCCAGAAACCGCGTTCAGACATCTGGCCATATCTATGGCCTGCCTATATTGCGGCCCCTGGCAAAAGCCAGAGTAGGGCTTCAAATGACAAAAAATTTCGTCCTGAAAAGGACGAAACTTGATAACATTGTCTTCTATGTTATTGTGTATAGCTATTACAGTAAAGTGATTTTTAAAAAATTTTTCATTTGGATAGAAAACTTGACAGAAATCAGGCTACCAAAGTGGCCTCATCCATTTTGTTTAGCTTTCACAATTTTCTCCACTTGAGCATTAGCTGCTATATCTTCCGTTACAATACCTTCTGGAACAAAGATGAAGGGTCTTAATGTCCAATAAATTATTTCTTTTTTTAGAGATTGTATTTTTCTAGTTTATCTCCCTTGCCCTAATCACTAATCGTTGTTGGCGGAAACGGAGGAGTGCTCAGGTTATAAGACCTGTTGCGCACGTTAAAAAAAATCCCTTGGCAGTTGGAAGTCGAAAAAGAGTAGCCTAACAGATGTGAAGCCTGGACAATTATTGAATAAGCCGAACATTATCTTGAGGCCGCGGAGATGTGGTTTTACAGAAGAATCCTTATAATTCATTGGACAGCAAAGAAGAGCAACCCACATGTTTCAATAGAGGCGAATATCTCAAACATCATAAAGAGACAGTCATCATTTTTTGGTTATGTTATGAGAAGAGGGAAAATGGAACATGCTGTGACCACTGGAAAGATTTGTAGAAAGGGAGACAGAGGAAGACAGCGTGAAAAGATTCTTGACAATTTTTTGTCATGTCATGGAGGGGTGTCAATATACGAAATGATATATGCAGTTGCAAATCGCAGATTGTGGAAAGGCATGATCGCCCACACCAGTCGGCAAGGCATTTGATGATAAACTGCGCTGCCCGTGCAACAATTTGGAGTTTAAAATCTACGCAAAGTATTTCAGGATCCTCGTCGGTGCTACGAAATTCGTGCACTGCGCTTAGATTCTTGGGTCGGACTCAGGCTTGAGTCAGAAGCAGAAGTGAGCATGTATGGGTTACTACCCTTGTGCCATGATGTTGATCCGTCGTCAAAACCTAAACCTAGCATAAACACTGAGAGAATTTAACGATAAGAAAGAACTAAATGAAGGGAGAGAGAGAGAGAGAGAGAGAGAGAGAGAGAGAGAGAGAAAGAGAAAGAGAGAGAGAGAGAATCGAACCATCTGTTACGGTAGTGTCGTGAGATGAGCAGCCACCATACACAATGGACGAGTCAGGACTTAATACCCCTCGCGCTCAGCAAAATTTCAAACTTAGACCCGTCCGGAAAGGTATATAGTCCCTTATATTGATCTATACCTTTATCTGGTAAAAATAGTCATTTCTAGACCTTCTAGTTGCTTTGATATATCTTCATTTTCAAACTTGCAACTGTAGGTTAGCGAATTATGGTATTTTATTTAGAAATTCCTGTCAACCGGTTTACTCCTTGTTCATGAATACATGGAACTTCTTTCCTAGTGACGCTAAGCGTAGTTTGAAGCGGGCATTCTCTGCCTGACTGCCTAGAAGAACAGATGTTCTTAACTGTGTCTCGTACATCTATGCTTTGAGAAGGCGGCCTTTGGTGTCTAGGACATTTCCTAAGCTTGGGTAAGTTTATTATAGTTTACGAGTACCATAATTGATGTCTTTTTTAAGTTGGCTACTGCTGTAGACAAGGCAGAGTTAGCTATGTGATCGCACAGAGTTCGACAGTTCCTGATGTCCAGAGATTGGGCTCCGAACATTAAACCTTTCCCTGTGCAGACTAAATAGTTTGTGCTCTACATAACCCACACCATTTGTAAAGATATTAAACCCTACAAGTAATTATTCTATAACCAAACGTAGGATTTGTATCGACTAATAGACACAGATAAACTGGGTCATCTTTAGCTGGCTTGTTGCTGTGACAAAAGCAAGCTCAGCTCTCTGAGTCAAAGGTTATTTTTAGCACAACAAAGTGTGTACGGTGAACAGACGCGGGATGGTATAATATATATATATTATATATATATATATATATATATATATATATATATATATATATATATATATATATATATATATTAGAGAGAGAGCGAGAGAGAGATGGGATGTATATCTACCAGTGCGTGTGGGCGAGGAGAGTTGATGTTCTCTGTTTTATAGTCTATCTGTCTACACTCTGGTACTAATCTCCTGTCACTGTTATTGACTGAACAATAGAGATGATATGTAGAGACTTACACTGTCTCATTATCCCCAGAGCTGTCCTCTGAATGATTACTAATGTGGATGTTGATAAACTGAGCTTGACATGTAACCCCTGAGATGACTGCTAATTCTGAGTTACTTCTTGATATAGGATGATATCTCCTTGGAGGCCAGGCAGTGAATCAACAGTCCACAAAACCACCTACAAGGAAGTCACCTATGTCTGAGCCAGTGGTGGGCATCAGATGGTGAACCTAACTGTGGTCATCAAGTAATGAA
>CAJHNH020001233.1:432255-469755 GCA_905116865.2 Candidula unifasciata | reverse complement strand
GTTAAAATATCAATGTGTATAGTAAGCTGTGTATTCTTTTCAGGACATTGAAGAACCAACCCTACCAATGTTTTTTACAAGACATTTTTACGTTTAGTTGTTTGCCTTTGCTTACTTCTTCTTCTTCTTGGCGTCCACCGACTGTAAACCCTGGAGAAATTTTCTGATTGTTCAGCCATTTCTGAATTCTAGTCCTGTTCCAGAAACTGAGTGTTGTGTGCTCATCAGTTTGACAGATCTAATTGTCTACATGCAGACTGTTGATTCCTTGCCTCTCAGACAGATAATTTCCCACTAAGAAGGAAGCTTCAAAATAGACCACTGTTACGACAATCTTTTGGGCAGGCAGTGGGTTTATTCTTGTTTTCCCCACAATGGAGGTAAGGAACCCTCACAGGGAGCCAGGGCTTACTCTTTGTCGATCTCTATACCACTGTCCTAATAAATCTAAGCGCTGTGCTATCAAATTGCCTGCAGCTGAGTCGAATGATAAAATATGGAATTATGAAGCAGTCATTAATAACATTAACCCATCAAAATGGGCACTAGAAAATGTGCACCTATCTCTAGCATATATCCGCTGGAATATAATCGCACGAGTCTTGCATGCACCAGTGCGACACTAGCGTGGAAAGTTTCCTTCCCTTTATTCTATCTGATGCATTATTATTATTATTATTACTATTATTATTTGTGATTAACATTTATTTGTTATGGATCTTCTGTAGTAAGAAGAAGAAAGGGTGGGAAGAATCCTCAAGGATTCAAGAGGCAAAGCCTTGTTTAAGGTGGTAATTGTGATGATGATGATGAGGAGGATGATGATGATGATATGGGAAAAATCCTCAAGGAGACAAGAGACAACGCCTTGTTTAAGGGGGTAATTGTGATGATGATGATGATAATGATGATAATGTGGGAAGAATCCCCAAGGAGACAAGAGACAAGGCCTTGTTTAAGGATGTAATTGTGATGGTATTAGGACCTTTGTACGACATTGACCAAGTAATGTTTATAATAAACACTTTACATGGTTGTGGGACAGTTTTTACAGGCGCTTAAGTAATATTTTACATACGATAAAGCCACAGTGTGCTGTGTACTATCGCCGCTTGTTTTTATAACATACATGGATACCATATGTAGGGAAACGAACTTTAATCATCTTTAACCACCTAAATCAAATTAGTAACCAAGGGGAGGAATATAATATGAGAATAAACACTACGAAGACAGAGACAGTGATGATAGGAAGACATAAAGACAATTTAGAAATACAATTAAAAAATAACACCCTGAGACAAACAGAGGGATTTAAGTAAATAGGAATAATTTTCACATCCGACGGAAAACTGGACAGAGAAATTAGCTCCAGATGTGCCAAAGCCAATCAAGTAATGGGGCAACTATCTCCCCTGTTGACACAGAAGCAGATACCTCGGAGTACTAAAGTGAATCTTATCAGAACTATTTTTTGGCCAACACTATGCTATCAATGCGAAATGTGGACACTTACATCCTCCAATTAACGTAAAATTGTGACAACAGAGATGAAATGCCTTATAAGAGTTGCAGGAGTTTCAAGGAAAGACAGAATACGAAATCATGAAATCAGACGAATGCTAGGAATAAAACCAGTCTTACAGGTCATCAAAGAACAACAAATGAAGTGGTTTGGACGCCTAACAAGAATGCCCTGGTACTATCTGCCACAGCGAGCCACACTTAAACGTTACAATTGGTATAGAGCGAGTGGAAGACCTCGGAAATGATGGTGTGATGGCATTTAGAATAGCTTTACAGAAATGAACACCAGTCTTAATAGTGCTCTTGGCAGAGCTCATCAACGTACATTACATCTCCCCCCGACATTTCGATGAGATACAAGGTGGAAGAAAAGAAGAAGAAGATAAAGCCACTGGAAGAACACACAAATCACTTACAAATGGAGTTCTTCTGCCATACTTGGACCAAAATGTGACCTTGGCGGTGACCGCACGTCCGGTTCTCTCGTCAAAGCATTGACACTCGTCGAATGGAGGACTGTGGACGGGGAAAGACAGAAAACTGTTGTTCAGCTGATTGGTTTTGGAACTGTATTTTCTTTGCTCTCTTTTTCTTTTCGTTTTCATCCATCTCATCGTCCTATTCCTTCTCCTCCTCCTCTTTCTTCCTTAAATACTTTTTCTATGTTAATATTATTATTATTTTCCCTCTTTTTCACTTCCTCCTCCTCATCCTCTCCCGTTATGGTCACTATTATCATAATCATTTTCACCTCGTCTTCCCCACGATCTCCTCGTGTTCTCTACTCTTCTCCCATCCTCCTCTTCCTTCTTCTTCTCTTCTTCTTCGTCTTCTTCTTCTTCTTCTTCTTCTTCTTCTTCTTCTTTCTTCTTCCTTCTTCTTCTTCTTCTTCTCTTCTTCTTCTTCTCTTCTTCTTCTCTTTCCTTCTTCTTCTTCTTCTTTTCTTGCTTTCTTTTGCTTTTTTTCTTCTTCTTCTTTCTTCTTCTTCTCTTCTTCTTCTTCAATTTCTTCTTCATCATCTTCTTTCTTCTTCTTCTCTTCTTCTCTATCATTTCTTCTTCTTCTTCTTCTTCTTCTTCTTCTTCTTTCTTCTTCTTCTTCTTCTTCTTCTTCTTATCTTCTTCTTCTCTCCTCATCTTGCTCTTCTTCTTCCTCTTCTTCTTCTTCTTCTTTCCTTCTTCTTCTTCTTCTTCTTCTCTTCTTCTTCTTCTTCTTCTCTTCTTCTTCTTCTTTCTTCTTCCTTTCTTCTCTCTTCATTTCTTCTTCTTTTCTTCTTCTTCTTCTTCTTCTTCTTCTTCTTCTTCTTCTTCTGCCACTGCTGCTGCTTCTTTTTATGTGTGTGTTCTTATTCCTTATCTTCTTCTTTTTTCCAACTACTTATTCTTATAGTCATTTCTTTGTCTTTACCACATCATTCTTCTCCCTAGCTTCTATTTCCAAGTGAAGCATAAGCCTTCGCAAGGCTTATATGCTGAGATCGCATTTCATGAGAGAGAAAAAAATGCCTGAGAACATGAACAGTTTCACACCTTTTCCAAACGACTGTTAATATTATTGTTACGACGTGTTCCGACAGCACGAACCTCAGTTCTCAAATACCTCCCTTCTGGGAGCAATTGTGTATGTTGTAGAAGATTTCTTTAGGGGAGGGGGGAACAAACATTTGAAATTCCGGAACAGAGAGCCTTGAATTTCTTAAACAGCCTCAAATTTTGTTTCAGGTATGAAGAAAGATTTTGACGCATATTCAAGCGCAATGGTGGATTGGAACAAGTAATAAACAGAATGCTATGAGGACCAGCTTTTTTTTGTAAGGGGAGCGGACATTGGTCGACCAAGATGAAAGGTAGGCACAGGATATGGACTCCTTGGCTATGAAAGTGTGAAACGGGAGAGCTGGAGACGTAACAAGAGTTCTTTTCAGGGCAGACTGTGATGGGAAGAGACGTTCTGTTAAGGGTTTTCCCCCTGCTAAATGATGATGGTAATAAGTTAAGAACTGGCTAGATTTCTTGGATAAATCAAAAAGGGGGGGGGGGGTTGGAAGTCCCTTAACGAAGACACGAAACAAACGCCCTTGTTTAAGGGGGTTAATGTAATAACGAGGAGAGAGATGATGATGATGTATTGAATGGCAAATAATTATAATTAAATTAATTTTGAAATGAAAGCAATTTATAAAACAGACACTCAAGAGAATCTGTATGCAATGGGTAGAGCGAACTGCCTACTCTCCTGGCCAATTGTACGTGGTACACTAACAAATTTGTTTTCTTAGTTTTGCGTGTGGGGGAGGGAGGGCCATAGTAAAGTTACCTAGCTCATTCCACCTCTTTTCAACGCCCCTCCCTCCTCCCCCAAACTCCCATTCATGATACAATCCCCCTGATAACACCCCTGTCGTAGTTCAGAAAGTCTGACAGACCTTTTGCACCAGATCTAAGAATGAAACCTGAGACTGCCATAGGATACTCATCAAAAACCAACAGAGGACAAGAACCTTCACATGAGATCCAACATACGTGTGAAGGTGAAGGGTCACTGCTTTTTCCGAGTGGCTGGTGTTTTCTAACACGGTGAGGCCAATGTTGTCTGCAACATAAACACACAAAGTTTCAACACAATCAAAGGTTAAGTCGTGAGGATCGAATATCACTTTCCAGAGAATGTACTACGAGGCAGTGCTTCCAGGGAGAAACGGCTACAGAGAATTGTCGGCACAAGGCAGAACTTCGAAGCTCCTGATGCACGATCCTTACGAATCAGGGTAAATTATTGCCACTCGTTAACTGAAGGATGTGTCCGTGAAAACGCACCCACGACCTTCAGACCGCGAGGCAAAATGCTTGACTACTGCGCCACGAGTTCCAGCGACCAGGAAGATGTGTTATGAAGATAGGGTTTGGGTTGCTGGATGTCCTTCTTCTTCGTTTCTCCTTATTCTGCTTCTTCCTTATCCTCCTGCCCGTCTTTTTCCCTTCTTCTTCTTCCTTCTTTCGTACTTAAGCTTAGGGTTGATACAATGTGTGTCAGTTTTACAGCGTGGCTGCAAAATTTAACTTTTTAAGAAGCAGAAAACAGACGGTTGTTTAAGAAATCTGACAACCTTGCCATGATGCTGGCGTTGTTTCCCTATTATAGGAACATCGTGCAGACCTTAGTTCCCTTACCCACCAAGAAAAAGATCAGAGTTCAAGTTCCAGAAATGGCCAGGATTGTAAAACTGTTTTCCCCCGTTCCCACTTTATGAAAATGTACCTATGCGGTGACCAGTTACGACCATACTTGTCTGAAAACACACATTGTTGCATCTGTGTTGAACTGATCACTGACGATAATTGTCTGTGGAGCTAAAAGTGATATTTCAGCGGTCCATCTTCTCTGTGGTCGACTACTGTCTCTGTTACCGTTGCAGATACCACTGTAATAGAGGCAGGGGTCAACCACACAGAAATATCAGAGACATTGTGGAGTGATATATACGAAGCGAACAACAAGGTCAGCTCCAGAGATTTCTTTATGCCCTTATGCTGTCAGGCATTCCAGCAGTAGAGAAAATAAGAGGATGAAGAAGGTGCTGAAAGTGGACAGCTAAAACATAAAATAATAAACTACAGACATTCATTGATTGGTGCGAAAGGAAGATATGACACGATCTGTCAAAATCACCAATATATACATTTATTACACACATATACACACGTGTATAGTGAACGGAGAGGCGAGGAAAAGAAAATGGTGATGAATAGGTCACATACTGATACACTGTGATAACAACATAATTATTCTGACACTGAAACTCACAGGGGATCAAAGAAATACAAATAGACGGTTGGGGGAGACCACTCAGACAGGAGATGGTATTAGAGATTGAAGTAAACGGGGACGATTAAAGAACCACTTGGCTTGAACTGGTTTAAGGCCTATGATCTGTTTCGGTGATAAAGAAAAAGATGGATTGACCCCCATTTTGCTTACTCAATCATAAACAAGGGAGGCGACTGCTTACCATTAATGTATGTACACTGATTTTGTGGGTATGTGTTCTCTGCCCATTTTTTCATGGCTTTTCCATCAGTCTCCGAGTTGGCGTTGACAACGTCGGAAGGTTTACCAGTTGGCCACTCGAACAGCTCTTCCTTGACGCTGCCACTGAGGACCTGCCATAAAGAAACACACGTTTACTATTTAAAAAAAAAAGGTATTACACGGGAACTCACATTAAAAGACATATGACTGCTCTAAAACCCATAGTTACATGACAGAATCACTAATGTGAAGCTTCAGGAGAGAACTAGACACATTCTTCCTATACATCCAGTCACCTTGTCAGATGAAATTTTTTGTTATTTGAAGCCCTACTCTGGCTCTTGCCAAGGGCCGCAATATAGCCCGACCATAAATATGGTCTAAAGGCTGAACGCGGTTTCTGGGACCTCTCCCGAATGGTGGCACTTTCTTTCATCGGGTGTTTATCGCTTGTGTGATGTCCTTCTTCTTTTGCCTTTCTATCCCCCAATGGAGCATAGGCCCTCAACCAACTCACGCCAAGTCGTTCTATCCTTCGCCATTGCATGGAGCTCTCCCCATGTCCTCCCTATCTTTATAACTTTATTCTCCAGCTCTCTTCTCCATGTGTTTTTTTTTTTTTTTTTTGGCCTTCCTTTATTTCTATGCCCCTGTGGGTTCCAATGCAAAGACATTCTAGTTATGCTGTTCTCATGTTTTCTCAGTGTGTGTCCTATTCACCACCAGCGTCTTTTCTTCACCTCTTGGTCTACTGGAGCCTGTTTAGTTCTCTCTCAAAGCTCTACATTAGTTATTATATCATACCATTTAATTCCCTCTATTCTGCGCAGGTGCCAGTTAATGAATGTTTGTAGTTTATTAGTAATTGCCTTAGATGTTCTCCATGTTTCCGCCCTATACAAAAGTACTGATTTGATAATATAATTAAAAAATTTTAGTTTAGTATTTCTTTTAACCTCCAGAAATTCCCAAGTGCTATGAAAGCTCCTCTTGCCTTTTGTATTCTTATTTTAATATCTCTATCAGTTCCTCCATGCTTATCTACATTACTGTCCAAAAATAGTGTACGACTCCAAATCTTGTAGTAGGGTGCCATTAAGAGAAACCTTATTACTATCTGCCTGATTTATTCTCATTATCTTTGTCTTTCCTTTATGGATTTTCAGACCCAGCTGCTGTGATCTCGCCTCAAGTATATTTAATTTATCTTGCATCTGATTCCATGAATGGGACAGAAGAGCAATATCATCAGCGAAGTCCAGATCATCAAGCTGTTCTGTAGGAGTCCACTGAATTCCATTCTTGGTGTTAGCAGTTACTGTTTTCATAATCCAGTCTATAGCCAGTAAAAATAAGAGAGGCGACAAAAGACATCCCTGTCGCACACCTGTTTTTATTTCAAATGTATCAGTTAGCTTTCCCTCATGAAGAACTCGACATTTCATGTCTTTATATGTTGCCATTACTAAGTTTATAATTTTCCGTGGGATTCCATAGTGCCCCATCAATTTCCAGAGAGATTCCCTATCAATGCTGTCAAATGCTTTTTCATAGTCTATAAATCCAATGTAAAGTGGTGAGTTAAGTTCAATGCTTTGCTCTATTATAATACGTAATGTGGCTATCTGGTCAGTACAGGATCTGTTTGACCGAAAACCTGCCTGTTCATCTCTTAGCTTTTTATCAATAGCATCTTTTAATCTTTCCAAAATAATTATACTTAATATTTTTCTAGGAAGTGACAGCAACATAATTCCTCTATAGTTTTCACACTCCTGTAGATCATCTTTTTTGGGCAGTTTCACAAGATATCCTTCTCTCCAGTCTGCTGGTATTTCTTTGGTCTCCCAGACTTTACTGAATAATCTATGTAGCAACTCTGTTGATGTGTTTATGTTGGCCCTGATGGCTTCACACTGGGCCTGCCGCCTTTCCTTTCTTGAGAAGATTGATAGCTTTACTAATTTCCTCTTTGGATGGTATCTCACAGTTGATATCCAGTTCCATTTCTAAAGGCTGGATATCTGGGGGAACCTCTGGACCTGGTCTATTTAGAAGCATTTCAAAATATTTAAACCATCTGTCCATTTGATCTGTAATGTTAGTAAGTACCTTTCCTTGAATATTTTTGATTGATCCAGTTGGCTGACTATATTTACCTACTAATTTTCTTGTGTTACTATAAAGTTATCTGAGGTTTCCTTTCGCTGCTGCTGTCTCCGCTTCTTGTGCTAGATCATTAAGATATTTCACTTTATCTGCCCTTATGCGCCTCTTAACTTCCTTATTGGCGTCTGTGTATTTATCCTGAGCTCTAGCTTTAGCAGCTCTAGTTTTGCTACTGTTTAAGTCTGCCTTTTTACTTTTCCTATCTTCAATCAGTTTAATGGTTTCTGGAGTTGTCCACGCTTTATGTTTCCTTTCTTTCTTGCCAAGAACTTCTACGCAAGATTCATTCAAAATTCCTTTGATCTGATCCCAGCAGACTTCTGTGCTGACATCTTCAGCTAACTGCTGCAACACCTGATACTTATTAGAGACTGTAACTGAAAACTGTTCCTTAACTTCTTTATCCCTGAGAAAGCCTACATTATATTGGTTTCTATGATTTTAAGATATTATATATATTTTTAGTTTCAACTTGATTTTACTTACCACCAGGAAATGGTCAGTAAATACATCGGCACCTCTGAAAGCCCTAACATCGTAAAGGGATGATCTAAACTTTTTGTTAATACACAGATGGTCATTTTGATTAGTTGTCTTGTGGTCTGGTGAATTCCATGTTGCTTGTGATGTCCTAATGGGGTAATAATCTACTACAACTAGACACATTCTAATGAATAAAAATGTAATGAAAAGATAAACGCTGAAGATAGAAAGGGCATACGTTAGGAAAATCTGAGAACAATATAATTATAATGTTTTAACCACGGATTCCACAGAGATAAAGTCATAAAGGCAGATCACACAGGCACGGGGGCATGCGGTGAGATGGACGTTTCAGCAAAGGATGGGGCGGCACTAACAGATCATGGTCTGAAGAGAGAATGATACAGCGGGAAGTGCCCATAGGATCTGCCCGACACTCAACACCCAGGGGAAAGACAATAGGGACACACAATAACACTGCTACTGGCACCATTGAAAATGGAACTCTTGCACTGGCTGCTGAGGATTAGACGGAGCACTTATGTGAATGCTCCAATTGCTATAATGTCGAATGTCAACTCAACTCATACAGTATACGTTACACATTATTGGAAAGATGCGACATCTTACCTTCAGAAAACAGTGAGAGTTGGCGTGGGAGTGGATGCTGCTGCCCTGACCTTCATTCCAACACAAAAGCATGAGGTTAAATTTGCCGTTGCCCTCATCCACCAAGTTTCGGGTATACCTGGATAAAGTCGATTTTTTTTTTTTAAACATAATTAAACGTGTGCCACACTCTTCAAAAAATGTATGCGTTAAATGTTTTGTTTGAGTTATATGGTTACAGATTCTACGATATATGAACTACTCCGCGAATTGAAATATGAATGTTTCAGTACATTACCATTTGCGCTACAATAATATTAAACTCACCACACCGCATTTGTATACATGACCCCATTATATTTTTTTTTTATAAGGCCAGCCATTCAGGTCAATAGAAATTCCCCGTTTTTGTGCAACTACGAGGGGACGGTATGTGTTCACTATTTGTCCAGTTGGTTTATACCACAAATTAAACCTAGTTGCAATTATATTTTGCAATACTTTTTTGTGTGAATTAATTATTATTTTGAAGATAAGTTAGTGTTTTTTTTTAAATCATCATCAAGCAACAAGTCCACTCTCTTCACAGCAGGCATTGTAAGTATTCCTTTCCCTAGCCAGCTATGTGGCCCTATGTGCTTTCAATGCCAATGCATCTTCAATGTCCTGCATCCATCTTCGCGGTGGTCGACCCCTGCCTCGCCTTCCACGTTTATTTATACGATGGTCTCCCCATTTGCACACCACCAGTTGTAGGTCAACTCCATTGATAAGTTGGTTGGACCAGTCTACCGGGGTCGAGGTTATGGGTGTCGCAGTCTGTTGTTGTCTGGTATTTACGTTTTTATTTCCGAGAAAGAGACGGCATATGACAAAGTTTTCTGTGTGGGGGGGGGGGGGGGGGGGAATTGTGTTTTAGACTTAGACACAGTATCTAAATATTTTTGAAGTCTTAAAAGCTCTGGCATGGTGAAATATACAACACGCGAAATGAGCGCGAGCGCGGAATATCCCTGTCACCTTGTGTTAAAATCGGATCGCTCGAGGCCGACCTATCAGCAGTGAGGTGGTCAGTAGGTCGTCCAATCAGAAGCGAGCTAGCGTGTAGCGATGTGCAAATGGGAAGACCAGTGTAAATTTTACCCCGTCCACAGTCTGCACCCCCAACACCGTCTTTTCCAAGCCACCACGACGCTGGATTTTGCCAAAATACTTTAACCTTCGGGACAGAATGCTGTTCTTCTTGATGTTAAATTAATGTAGAAAGTTAAATGTTTGTCCTCTTCTGTAGCATTTCAATTCACAAGCTCCAATGTTTTTCTTCAGTGATTGAGTGACCGTAAGTTGCCACAGGAAAAATGCATGATTTCAAAATTTTAACTCTAACTAATTTACTAGTGGGAGGGGAATATAAACTGATCTTTTCCACGCTTTGGGCCAGTCAGCACTGTTCCATATTTTCACACATAATGCATGGTATAGAATAACGCTGGCCTCTCCTCCTGCCTGAATTAACTCTGCT
Source organism: Candidula unifasciata (assembly GCA_905116865.2). NCBI lineage: Eukaryota > Metazoa > Mollusca > Gastropoda > Stylommatophora > Geomitridae > Candidula > Candidula unifasciata. The sequence goes on along the minus strand of CAJHNH020001233.1, from coordinate 459,416 downwards.
GATATGTCGTCACATCCCGGAGATTTGCCTGATTTCAGGTTTTTTTTTTTTTTTTTCTATTCTTACTACCACTAATAAACGTTCGGCTCCTTCTCTTCGATTTCTTTGGCACTGTCTGGCATGTTTTTTGAATCTTTGTACATTTCTCCACAATACTCCTTCCATCTTTCTAGTATTTCTTTGCTCTACGTCAAGGTGTTGTTATGTTTTGTTTTGTTTTAATCGTTTATTACATTCAATAAAGGTTGAAATTTTGTTGTTACTGTTCTAATATATTTGAACGTTTCTCTATCCCCTTTCTGTTGCTGGAGATGCTCTATTTTGTTGCATGTCTTGATTACAAGTCGCCTCTTGTCTTCTCTGATTGCATTTCTCACTTTCTTCATGTGGTTTTGTATACTGTGTTGTGGTTTCAGTTCTTGTTTGCTTAAATTTTCTTCTCTTCGGTCAACCTCAACGTTTCTTCTGTGATGTATTCCTGTTTCTTATATACTTTCCTAGGTATCATATTTTGCTCTGTCGTAATGATTATGTTCTCTTGCCTGTGTGGCTAGTTCATCAGGTGACTTTCTTCCTGAACTGCCATCTATATCTCTAATTTATCACTTCTATACCAAACGCTTGTGGTTTGAGAGTTAGATCAAAACGAATTGGATGCGGTCCTTTAGAACTTTTCTCAGTTAATGGACTATTATAAAATATAAAAATTAATGACAATAATAATACATACCGTATTGGGTTAAAAAGTGCACATATCGCAGCCTAGCTGTAAATCACAACCTGCCAACCTAACTTTTAAGGGTAAATGTAGGCCAAGTAAATTGAAAAGATGAGGAGAAGAAGAAGAAGAAGAAGAAGAAGAAGAAGAAGAAGAAGAAGAAGAAGAAGAAGAAGAAGAAGAAGAAGAAGAAGAAGAAGAAGAAGAAGAAGAAGAAGAAGAAGAAGAAGAAGAAGAAGAAGAAGAAGCAAGAGGAGGAGGAGGAGGAGGTGGGGCAACAGCAGCAGCATGAGCAGCAGGAGGGGCATGGGTAAGATTTGATGGTGGCTGAGAATAAGAAAGATAAAAAGGAAGAGGATTAGAAAAAAAAGAGGAGGGGGAGAAAATAACTATAAAGAAGTCGTATATACGCATTTCAACCTATTTCAGCTCCATTCAGCTCTAAGGGTGTGGGTTGCTAGAGCCCATTTGATTGGCCAACACAGAAGGCGTGTCAACATTTCTTGACATATCATTCGTCACTTCAAAAATAGGGTACACCTTCTGGGTCAAGGTGGTAGGTGAAAGAATGAACTTTGGCTATCAACAAGCCAGTAAGAAGGGAACAACAACAAGCTTTCGAAATCAGGGAACCAGTTTCTTCTAACAATAGCAGCCGATCCAATTTTCTCCAGGTTTGCCTATAAGCGTTTGCTTGCGCGTAAGTGTAGGTGTTTTTGAAGACCTGGGTGGGGGAGGGGGGGGGGGGGGGATACTTTTTTACGTTTTTGTTACACATTTTAATATCTGTCCTACTGCTGTTGCTACTACTGCTGCTGCTATTACTACTGCTACTACTACTACTACTACTACTACTACTACTACTATACTACTACTACTACTACTACTACTACTACTACCACTGCTGCTGCTAATACTACTGCCTCTCTTACTGCTTCTACTACTACTGCTGCTGCTTCTACTACTGCTGCTGCTCCTACTACTGCTGCTACTACTACTATTACTGCTGGTTTGGTCAATAAAACAACCTCAGCATCTGGTATGGTCAACACTAGGATCTCGAAGTGTTCCACTGATATCCCTAAACGGATAGTTTTGTCGATAAAGTCTCCTCGGCGTAAGGAACGGTCAACAAAAAGCTAACCGTACGTTCCGCACAGAAGGTGTTCTTGTCATTGTACCCATCTTGGGCTGGTAATGCCAGGGAGCCAAAGTCATTTATCAAATATTAATGGATGCACATTCAAATCCAGGGGCGAGTGAACAGTGCAGAGGCACCAATACATTATTACGGTTACGGAGTTACCAGGGGATCTTGACGACACTCAACGCTCAGGGGAAGGGCAAGACGTCTATACAATCAGACAGTTACTGATGCCGTCTGAATTGCAACTCTTCGTTTGCTGCTGAAGATGGGAACGGAGTGCTTATGGGGGTGTCCCAAGTGCTGTGATGTCGATTCTTAATTCCACTTTCAACACTCAACATTCAAACCTTTCATCGGTAGATGTCTAGCCACAGCGTTACTGTCTGTGCATTTGCTGCTGCTACTTTTAATCGATCGATCAGTGTGTCTCCTCCAGGTGGCTACCTAACGGTTTACCATCCTGATATTAAATAAGTCTCAGTCTGGACGACAGACCAACAAGGCAGATTCCAGATACCCCGTTTAGCCTCCAAAAAAGTTGTACATACGGCACCCGTCCCCGCCACACCAGCAAATGGTAACATGATACAACTATGAAAGTACAAGATTTGGTCTATAAAAGTACAAGATTTGGTTAGGTTCGACGTAAGTCGGCCCAAATAGCAGGTCACATTTTATTCACAAGTTTGTTGGGCTGGTCGACTTTCCTAAAGGTTACGGGTGTGTAACCGTTGTTTGGTTTCCGCGATGTCTTGCATTTGCGCTTTAATTCCGAGAAAAAGAATGCATGTGACATAGGTTGCAGCACTCTCTGGAGGGGTGGGTGGGAGGTGGGTTCTGATTAGACCAGTTTGTCCCTGTTTTTGGAGTGTTAAAGGCGCTGGTATGCTGAAATATACAATACGCAATACCATCGGCATTGCGGAGCACCCCCGTAACCTTGTGCCAAGGTGACAGGTTTAGAAACTACTAATCAGAAGTGAGCTAGTGTGTATATGGGCGTGGCGTGGGAAGACCAACGTTACTTTTACCCAAGATCTTATCTTCACCACACACTTTTATTTTATTTTTTTCTTGATCTTGGTATTCTTGTCAATTCAACTGCTGTGTGAAAGATTGATGTTTGGAAGGGCTAAATGTAAGGCGGGCCTGCGTGCCCAGTTTGTGACCCTTTGAAAATAAAGCTGGTTGGTTCGTTTGTTCTTCTTCATGACATCCTTCTCCACTCCCTCCTCCTCCTCCTACCACCACCACCACCGCAACTACAACTACTGTCATTACCACTACTACTACTACCACTGCTGCTGTAACCACTGCTGTCCTATGCTGATAAGGACGAAAATAAGGCTGCCAATGTTGTTGCTTTTTTAAATCCTGTATATGGCCAATCCAATTCACCCCGCCCCCTTCCCCCCACACCCTCCACTTTACTCAAGTTTAGCCGGAGTATACCACCTAAAACTTGAAATGTTGTATCCATATAGGGTCATGACCTGCGAGCAAGGCCAAGGTTGTCAGCTCAGGGTTTTGGCGTTGGTAACCGTTTTACTGACGTGACTTTTTTGCAAGCGCAGCTTAGTTGTTATCTAGTCTATTGGCCCATTTATTTTATACATGTTTATTGGTTTACAGTGTCTTACATCAGAACTGGAGTGTCCTGGAAGATTGTGGGGGGTTTACTGACCGGGGGTCAAGATTGTTTCAAAGAGTAAGCGAGAAATACCTACAGCTGTTTATGCAAAGGCAATTATCAACTGTAGGTGTGAAATCCTTATAATTACTATGGAAAGCGATATCTTTATTACTTCATTATCTGTTTCTAGTATAGTTAAAGTTTTAGATGGACCCACTAACCATTCATGTTGGTGTCGGTTACAAGTGGGGAACATCTTCTTCTTCTTCTTCTTCTTCTTCTTCTTCTTCTTCTTCTTCTTCTTCTTCTTCTTCTTCTTCTTCTTCTTCTTCTTCTTCTTCTTCTTCTTCTTCTTCTTCTTCTTCTTCTTCTTTTTTCTTCATCTTTTTCTTATTTTTTGTTCACCCTTTGTAAGCTCCGGCGGAAAGTCATGGTTGTTTGTCTGTTTGGACTTTAAATTTGTGCCAGAGCCTGAGTTTTGCGTGTACATCCGTTGTACTGGCTTATTTGTGTGCAGTTGTTTGTTCCTTGCCGCTCGGGCTAGGCGACTCTTATGACATGCTTGTTGGGGAGGCGTTGGGTCTGTTCTTTTCGTCTCCTACAATGGGGCACCCGGGCCCCTGAACCCGCAAGGAGAAATGGGGACAATGACCCGGAAGAGATTGCTATCGTTTTTCTAATTTCACGGTGGCGTGATTCTGTTTTCGTAAGGCATACAAAACCTATCCAGATAACGGAAGTAAATCAAGGAGGGCTGGATGATTAGTGCATTATTATATGCAAGTGGTGGAGATGTGGTTTTAAAGAGGAATGATGAAAAGATCATAGACAGAGCAAAATAGTGATGCAGATGTCTTGAAAGGAAGTGACTCACAAAGAGACTGATTGCCCGCGTTCAAAGGACACAATCTACATTCTTCGGTCATGTAATGAGAAGGATAAAACTGGAGTACTTCGAGTCAGCAGGAAAGTTGCAGCGAAAGAGAAGTAGAGGGAGACCGAGAAAGAAGAAGCTGTACAGTCTGACATCATAGTATGGAAGAGCATCTGTGTCCGAATTGATTGAATGTAAATGGGACCGAAGGTTGTGGCTAGACATATTTACCAACTTCACACGGCATGGACCATAGAAAGAAGAAGGCAAATCAAAGGCAACTCTATGTTAATGAACGTAGCATTCATACTTGGAGTAATTTAACCACATCAAACGCCACAGTGGTTCAGAAAAAAAGTGGCAAAAACAATTAACGGTGCATGGCAGAAAAGGGATCAGCCATTATGACAATGGAGACAGGGTATTCGAGCAATTCTGAACATAGACAAAAGAATAGCGAAATGTTAGATCAGACCCTTTCTGCTTGATGCCAGTGAATATTGTCATGCACAGAACAAATTAAGTAAGAAGTTGAAGAACGTGATGTTGTGGTTACTAAACAACAAACAACAAAATGCTGTTCAATGCACTGGGCACTCACAGTAACTGACCAAAGGTTGTAATATGCTAAAGAATGTAGAAAATTTTACGTGTACTATCAAAAATGTCTCACAATCCTTAAGGGTGAAAAGGGGGGGGGGGAATTGGGGCGGTGGTGGGGTTGGGGGATTTGGCTGTTAGATTAAATGCTACATAAATTTTGTAACAATGCCGCTGACAAAGAAAACAAGAAATAACAACTTTCTAAAAGATCTGACCATCCAGGAAAACGGGTTCGTAAACAAACAGCAGCTTGTATCGGAAACAATTAATCTATTTCAAACATCGTAAATGCCTGGGAAAGAACAGTAGGGGAGGGCATGGTACCAGGTACGAGAGGCAGGGGCGACCAGCAAGAAACAGCCACGGCAAATAAGAGATCCTTGAACAGGAAAGTGCATGAAATAGGAGATCTAGTGAGGGTAGCATATACTTTCAGGTCGGCTTTTTTGCGGGTGTTTAGGGGAGGGGGGTGTTTCAGGAACCAATTTTAGACATACCAGTTGAAGCAGACGACAGGAAAACTATGCAAGAGCTCAAGTGGCTCAATCAATCAATCAGCGTATCATATACAGGATGACGCTCTCTTCACCGAACGCCTGAAAGTCTCTTTTTCTCCAGCCTATTCTTCAACAACCTTCAGTATGTACTAGAGTACCGGTCCAAGCCACTAGTTTTGGTACAATAAATGTTTCTTAGCCAACATATTTCGCACAAAGAAACCAGAACACAATTATAACCGAGACTGCTCGTAATAGGTCCAACGTGGTTGAGGTTTTGTTTTGTTTTTCATAAATGGATGGATGAATGGATGGATCCAATGCTGTGTGCTTTCGTAACCAATGCATCTTCATTGTCCTGTATCCACCTTCGCGGAAGTTGACCTATGCCCTGTTTTCCGGTAACTGCAACCTCCATCTCCGTTTTCTACATAACCGTCGCTACTTTAACTTATACAGACCAGATGGCGTCAGTGCAGAAACTTTCTTGATTTGATTTGGCCTACTTACAGAATACAAATGTCGATCGCTTTCAGCTAGCTTGTATAAGCTTGTGGTTATAATTACGATCTATATATGAGTGTCCGTCACGATGATGGTGCGTCTTGGGTTCCTACTCGGTATCTCAGTTATATTTCTGTTATTTGGCGTCATGTCCTTACCTGCACAGGACTGCGTTTTGCACAGGACTGCGGTTACACCTGGCTATATAACCAACACAGGTGCCCTATAGTGAGTTTCAAAAGTCATGCTCTCACACTTTAACAAATATCTAAAACAAAAACGGATCAACAGGAATGTTTACATGTGGTCTCAGATGTTTCATCAAAGAATAAAAGAAGTACGAAACCAGACCAAGACTCTTCTAGCAGACTTTAGCACAAAAATAAAAGAGGCCTGCATGTCAGAAAGGTTTACCATGCAAGAGCTGGAAGTTGGAATTGGAGAGTTGAAAATGAAGAAAGCCCCAGGGGCTGACGGCATTACAAACGAATTTCTCTCTCATCTTGGACCTGCTGCCAAGAAGTTTCTCCTCTGCATCTACAACCAGAGTGCAAAAAGGGGTAGTACCGTCAGCCTGGAAGGAAGCCCTCATCCAGCCTATCCTTAAAAAGGGTGTGGAGACAGAAGAGACCCAAAAGCTACAGACCTATTAGCCTTCGTTAGTTGTGTAGGAAAATTGATCAGGAGAAATTAGTAAATAAAAGACTTATATGGTTCCTGGAGACAAACTCAGTAATCACCACCACCTAGACAGGATACAGACAGCACAGAAATACAGAGGACCAGTTGACATATCTGACAAAGTAAATTGAGAATGCCTTCCAGGAAAAAAAAGAAAGTTCTTGCTGTCTTTTTTGACCTCTCTCGTGCTTTTGATACAGTTTGGAAAGAAGGTCTACAACTAAAACTGCTACAGGCAGGAGTTGTGCACAACATGTACAAGTGGATCAAAGACTTTCTTTTCCAACGCAGAGCCAGATTCAGAATTGATGGACACATTGGCAAACTGGCAAAACTTAGAGAAGGAGTTCCCCAGGGCAGTGCAACCTGCCACCAGCACGTTTTTAATACCCTACATGCCGATGACTTTGCAGTTTGGACAGCCTCCGAATACACTACCACAGCCTCATATCTGTTACAAGAAAAAACTGTGGAAAATGTAGAAGCCTGGACCGAAAAAGTGGGGTCTAAAGCTAAATAAATCAAAAAGCACAGCATCAAACTTTTTTCTCTCTCCCCAAAAAAAGAAAAAAATCGAAATTTGGATTAAAAACCAGCTCATTCCACAGACTGGACACTCCTACCTTTCTGGGCGTTACACTTGATTCGCGACTAACTTGGAAGGTCACATGTAGAAGCAGTACAGGGAAAAAGCATTCAAGAAGCTTGCAGTTATGAAAAAATTAGCGGGGTTACCACATGGGGCGCTAATTCTAGAATCCTAAAACAAGTATATATACTGGAGCAGTCAGGGCCAGTCATGGGAATATGCCTCCACTGCATGGGCTGCAGCAGCCAAGACAACAATGGGGAAAACTGGGACAAGGTTCAGAATATGGGATTAAGGATTGTTCTCAGAGCCATGAAAACCACCCCCATCAGAGAAATAGAAAAGATAGCAGATACTGAACCACTCGAACTCAAAAGACAATACAAAACTCTTTTACAGTATGAGAAATTAAAAAGACTTCAAAGTCACCCACTGCATTTTAAATTGCAGAGAGAGAACAAAAAAACAGACTGAAGCGTCAGAGCCCCAACCACCTTGCTAGAGAACTGTACAGACAACACCAAGATATGCTGAAAGAGATGTTGCACTGTGCGAAAAACTTAGGCCAGAAACCATGGACAAGCAAGCCATTAGAAAGCAAATGTAGTCCTAAAGGTACCAGGAATCACTTTAAAAGATGCCCAGACGGAGAGGACACAACAGAGAACCCTGGCTCTTGCTATGCTTGATGAGAAGTATCCAAACACCACTTGGGACTCAGGTTTCACCGACGGCTCTGCTACAGATGCAGTCAGAAAGAGGGGGTTGTGGAATTTACATTAAACCCCCTAGCAGTAGAGCAGAAACTCTCTCTCTCTCTACCAGCAGGTGACATCTGCACTAACTTCAGAGCTGAGGCAACTGCCCTCCTCTCTGCGGTCCAACATCTCATCACTCAAGAACACAGAGGGCACCAAATTGTTATACTTAGCGACTCATTGTCTGTTCTCCAAGCACTATCCAGCAAAAAACAAGACAAAATAATTGCTGATCTAAGGACCAACTTTGGCTTACTCTCCAAGGAAGCAGAACTGGTCTTGCAGTGGATACCAGCCCACTGTGGTATTCAAGGAAATGAGAGAGCAGATGAGTTGGCAAAAGCTGGGAGTAATCTTCCACAACCTCATCCACCACACAGCTACAAGGAAACCAAAACAGCGCTAAAGCAGTCTTTCAAGCGGGAGTGGAGAAGGCAGAATGGAGATTACAGACCAGAGAGTGACAGCATAAACAAACTCAACAGGAAAGAACAAATATCAATTCTTAGACTTCGGACTGGACACTGTGGTCTTCGAGCACACTTGTACAGGATAGGCATAAAAGAATCTGCTGCCTGTGATTGTGGTGCAGAAAGACAGACCCCTGAGCACATACTGCAGTACTGCCCTTACCTCTCCCAGCAAAGACTGTGGATCTGGCCCAAAGGAGCCACATTGAAAGAGAAGCTATGGAGGACCGGTGGTGACCTTAAACGCACAATCCTATTTGTGACCCAGACGGGACTCAATGTTTAGCATGACTGATATCGAACGCAGAAGAAGAAGAAGAAGAAGATGTTTCATGCCCTTGTGATTTTTTTTTTTAAATTCACGGTTGCACAGGTGTTGCTGTTTTCTTAAGGCAGCGAATTTCTTTGATTTTTGTTTGACTAATAATGTGTGCCCCTCTAAAAATTACAATATACAATATACAGTTATTGACACCGGCATGGATATTGTTCGAAAATCAGTTCACATACGCAGCGAAGCGTGGAGATTATTTTGATTCCTACACGGCTACAATGACAAAGTTTGTTCGTCTAATAACTCACGGGTCTGTGGAAGACTTTTCTTAACACGGGCGGGTCTTGCTAGTCACACTCGGCATCGCCATGGACTGTGCGTCTCATGCCCCCTCATAGCGCAGTATAACACTATCCTCTGGAAAGACGGAGAGGTGCCAAACATCATCATCATCATCACGGGAGGTAATGGCTGGAGATAAGCATTCTGGTGGTTTCCTTTCAATTGTTTTTCCCCTCCACATACGGCAAATTAGGCATAATGAAAACTAAATGTTTCTTTACATTTGCTTGCAAGGCCATGATTATTAACATGTTGCAAGCCAAATGTCAACAATTTACACCGAACAGTTACTGGGTTACATATTTTTGAAGTTGGATGATAGTCGTTCAATACAGAATTAAAGAAGTTAACCGTTTCGTTTGTATTTACACCAGTGGTGTATTGAATTTATAATGTTAGAGCCATATTCTCACAGAACAATCGGAATGTAGTGACTTATGTGGTCAGCGCTACGTCAGAAGTCTTTTTTTCCCCAGGACATTACCTCGTAACCAATTTACTGGGTTGACATAGGAGCCAGGGCCAATTTAAAAAAAAAAAAAAACTCTTTGATTAGCATTTCTTCTCCCTCTTCGTGTTCACCGGCTGTAAACTCCGGCGGAAAGTTGTAGTTGTTCGTCCACCTCTAGACTGCAGTCCTGTTCCAGAACCTGAGTGTTGCGTGTGCATCCGTTTGACAAATCTGACTAATTTGTATGCAGACTGCTGGTTCCTCGCCTTTCAGGCAAATGCGCTCCGACTTCGAAGGAAGCTCCCAATTAGTCGACTCTTACGACATGCTTTTGGGTAGGCTGTGGGTCTATTCTTGTTTTCCCTATAATAGGGCCCCGGAACTCACACGTAGATGATGAGGATTTGAAACGAAGTCCTTCGCGCCGGCGGTCTAGAATCTAGCCACTATTCCAGGACAATGGGTGCTTCAGGGTAATTCTTGGCATGGTTGTAGGCTGTCCTAGTAAAACCTCTTTTTTAGGTTACACAGTTTTGCGTGATTTCATCATGTTGGATTGACATCTGAAACATGTTCTTTGAGTGACCGCAGCATCAGAACTGCATGAACGAGATAGGGATAGGAAATGCAATATAAGGTTTTCCTATTTCGTGGAAACGAAAACAAATACATAGATTTAAGGCACACATAGTATAAAAACCACAGTTTTCGAAATAAATGAAGAGATGTAAATTTTGTATTCTACATTACTGGACATACTCATTATACTTTTATACTTAACAAATAATGGAGAAATTTTAAGACGGAAGGGTAATCCATAGTCAGCGATACAAGGGGAATGATAACAAAATAAGATAGCATAACATCACTGTAAGAGAGTGTATTACAAGGAAAAAAGAGAGTGTTGTAGACCCTTTCAACCAACCTTAACTGAGGAGACGTCACCTTATTGAATGGTTCCCACGGCATTACAAGACATGAAAAGGTGATGTTTACAAATTTGGTATTGTTTGCTTCCCTTATGGGAAACAGTAGTAGTAGCCACAGTGGCATCAGCAACAGCAGCAGCAGCAGTAGTAGTAGCAACAACAGCAGCGGCAGTAGCAGCAGCAGAACCAGCATAGTAGTAGTTGTGGTGGTGGTGGCTTCGGCGTCGTCTCAGTGGCAGTAGTAACGATAACAGCAGCAGCCATAGTAGCTGCAGTTATAGCGGCATTAGTTGTAATAGCAGTAGTAATAATAGCAGTAGCGACAGCAGTAGTGATAGTGGTAGTGGTGGTGGTGATATCAGCAGCAGCAGCAGTAATAGAGTATGATACAAAGAGCTACTCACCACAAGGCATTGCTTGTAACTCCCCTCTGGCATAACTCCATCGGCTCCTCCTCCGAGTTTCTCCGAACGTTGTCGAGACTTTCCGAAAGACGTACACACTCCATTGTATCCTTGCTGGGAATGGTCCCTACTGGGTGTATGAATGTTGCTCTCCCAGTGTGCTACTGAAGCAGGTCTCCTAATTTTGTTGGTGATTACTGTAGTTAGACTTTACAACCCCTGTTTGCACTGCATACGCTGTTGTTTGTGTATAAGTGTTCTGAAATATGAAAACAATTTTAAATTACACTGAGTAAATTAAAGAAGCTAATAATTTGGTTCACGTCTACTGAAACAAATAATACATTGGAGGATAGTCGTTGAGTTTAGGATTTAGGAAGTTAACCGTTTCGTTTGGCGAATCGTTTGATAATATCGGGGTGAAGTGTTGCTCTAAAAGACATAGAAGGTTAGAAATTAAGGAGCTAATCATTTTGTACAGACACTCTAAAGGACAAAGAAAGTTAAGAAAATAACAACAAACAGTGGTTCAAAGAGACAGAATCAGCATCATCGCAACGAGATTTATCCTATGTAGATCAGACTGTGTCTCTACAATGGCTGTTGGCCTGCCAAGACCATCAAAAAAGCCACGAATCGCTCCGTTGTTTCACCCAGCTCACCAAGGAAACTCCGAGCCACCAACTCTTGCTAACTGAAGGACCGGTTCCAGAATGGAATACACAGCCTTCAGAGCTCGAGGCAAAAGTCTTGTATGCTTCACTAGGGTAGCCCACAACAAGTCATATTTATTGTGATATTTAGTCCTTGTGCCAAATCTTTGAGAAGCAGAAAATCATATGGTTAGGTCCACTCGATAGAATGCAGCCATAACAATTACCAGAACAGGCACTTTCATAAACAATATCTGATGTGAAAGTAAGAGAGGCCTGATGAGAAGATGGACTGGTGACCTTAAAAGAGATTCTAATTCAGCACAGATTGACAAGTGACATTGCTAGTCGTCGAACCCCGGACTGCACAATGTACCCCACGCGTCATTCAATAGCAAAAGTGAAACATGGTGATGGTCGTGGTTGTGTTGATTGAATTCGTTTCATGCATCGGCTGTGCGACCTATTTTGTACAACATCTAGTGCAATTATTCTCTATCTCCCCAGCGCCTCTCTGCCCCATTCCACGACCAATTTGTGTAGAAGTTATTTTATTTAAATTTGCATATAACTGAAAGATCACAGTCGCCATCATGAATTGTGTCAAGACACTGCCACACATTGGAAGATTTATGCTAGTAAACAAATTGGGGAAAATACTGCGTAGAAACTTGACTGAGAATACAAGTGGAAACTCGGTCATGTGTAAACTCCAGATGTAGACCAAAGGTTAACTCTTTACCTTCCTCCGATCATTCAGTTGGAGTCTGAGGTGAAATGCCTAATCCAGGTGAAGGAAACACTTATTGCCATTTCACCAGCATAATTATTATATGCAATTGTTTTATTTTTTGTTGTTGTTGACAATTTTGGCGAAGAAAAAGGTTCATCAAAACACGATAGAGCAGGGAAGTGAATCTTGGACATTTGGCCAGTCAGTGAGAAATTATATGTAAGCAGTAGAGCTCTGGTTTAACAGACAAATTATGAGAATATCATGGTCAGATGAAAAAGATTAATGAAGAAGTTGTCTGGAAAGAAATGAACCCCCGCAGACAACTGACTACACCAATCAGGAGACAATCTACATTATTTGGTCATATCCTGAGAACAATAAAACTGGAGGACATCGTGATAGTGGGAAAGTTAGAGGGGAAACGGGGCAGCGGGAGACCACGACAGGTTATGCTGAATAGTTTGACACCATGGCGTTGAAAATCATTTGGGTCAGAAATTATTGGAGATACACAAAGCAGAAGGCTGTGGACAGCCGTGACTTCCAATGGCATGGTTTATAAGAAAACTAACATTGTGGGCTTGTGGGTAAATCAGTTCACCCGACCCTCTCTACACAATTACCAGGTAAACTGTGTTAAATTCTGATCTATGCATGAATTAGCATGGACCTGGGCAACTGTCTAGCCTATCTATGGGTTAGGAGGGCCCTGGAATAGTATCACCCTAGGCCCGACTTTGTATTGGGATGGCATAACTTTCCCATATCTCACTCCGCAGATTTGAAGTTTTAGTACTATTCTTGCATACCTAGTTAGTGAATTGTGAATTAAGAATCGACATAACAGTACTCGGGACAATTCCTATAAACACTCCCTATCGATCTTCAGCCGCAAGCGCAGAATTCTAATTCTGAGGGTAAGAATGAAAATCTGATTGTTCATCCGTCTCGCCTTTCTCTTGAGTGTTGAGTGTCGGTCAGATCACCTGGTCACTTCTCGGAGTACCCAGTAACTTCTCGAAGTACCCAGTCACTTCTCGGAGTACCCAGTCACTTCTCGGAGTACCCAGTCACTTCTCGGAGTACCCAGTCACTTCTCGGAGTACCCAGTCACTTCTCAGAGTACCCAGTCACTTCTCGGAGTCCCCAGTCACTTCTCGGAGTACCCAGTCACTTCTCGGAGTACCCAGTCACTTCTCGGAGTACCCAGTCACTTCTCGGAGTACCTAGTCACTTCTCGGAATACCCAGTCACTTCTCGGAGTACCCAGTCACTTCTCGGAGTACCCAGTCTTTTCTGGGAGTACCCAGTCACTTCTCGGAGTACCTAGTCACTTCTCGGAGTACCCAGTCACTTCTCGGAGTACCCAGTCACTTCTCGGAGTACCCAGTCACTTCTCGGATTACCCAGTCACTTCTCGGAGTACCCAGTCACTTCTCGGAGTACCCAGTCACTTCTCGGAGTACCCACTCACTTCTCGGAGTACCCAGTCACTTCTCGGAGTACCTAGTCACTTCTCGGAGAACCCAGTCACTTCTCGGAGTACCCAGTCACTTCTCGGAGTACCCAGTCACTTCTCGGAGTACCCAGTCACTTCTCGGAGTACCCAGTCACTTCTCGGAGTACCTAGTCACTTCTCGAAGTACCCAGTCACTTCTCGGAGTACCCAGTCACTTCTCGGAGTACCCAGTCACTTCTCGGAGTACCCAGTCACATCTCGGAGTACCCAGTTCTGTCTTTTCTTGGCTTGGAGAGTTCCGAAATATTTTTTACGGGGAAGATTAGGGAAGTCGGAACGTAAGTAAAGACCATTTCATCTCTTCTTAGCATTCAACGCTATACACTACAGCGGAAAGTCCTGGTTATTCGCGCACTTCTTAACTTTGGTCTTCTTCTAGAGCAAGGCTTTTCAACTAGGTTTCTTTAGGAGCCACACATTTTAAAATGGGAATCGTCACGGGTCACAGGCCCGAGCACCAGCACAGAAAGATCATTAACATCATACAACTGGAAATGATTTGCGGGCCTCTTACTAGGTCTCCGCGGGCCAGATTTGGCGCGCGGGCCGCCAGTTAAATAATCCTGCATCTAGATCTTGACTTCTACATCCACGCCGATTTTAGAGATATGGCTTGTTTGTACACACTGTTGCTTCCTCGCCTCTCAGACACAACAAACAGCAACAACAAAATCCACAACCATAATAATTCCGTGAGGACAGCAGTTCTATTCTCCCCCCCCCCCCTTTTTTCCCCCGCAACCTCCCATGGGAACCCGGAACCCACACAAGGAAGCGTTGTGCTGGTGTAAAGGGTAATGAGCGAGCGGACCAATTGGCAAGCAGTGCACCTACACACGAATGAAGAAGCCTTAACATAGCAGATATCATTATTAACATCAACGCTGTACGGATTGGGCTAGTAGATAATCAAGAAACTCTTACACTAACACGATTGCGTGATATGGAAGTAAAGCATGGTGAAGCACGTCTATGCAATCTTCGAGGCCAAGACATGAAACACTGTAACCAACAGCTCATAGGAAAAAATAGCAGAAGTAAACTGAAGCTGCTGCTGCATCAGAGGACTGAGCAAGCATGTGAATGCCCGATTCGTAGTGGCGTCGATTGTGGTAACATAACCTATAGATACGAGACTTTGCAGAGATTCGTGGTGTAAATTTATCTGACTTAGGTGTTGATGCTCAGTGGTGCAAAGGATTTAGTGTTGGTGCTTACAATTTATGAAGACCACTATACAGGTCCTCTGGTCTGGTCCTCTTTCACATGGATCTAAAATATACAGGGGTGGGGGTGCAGAAGAAAAAACAGTCCAAAAAGAACGAGGGATAAGAAGAAGAAGAAGAAGAAAAAGAAGAAGAAGAAGAAGAAGAAGAAGAAGAAGAAGAAGAAGAAGAAGAAGAAGAAGAAGAAGAAGAAGAAGAAGAAGAAGAAGAAGAAGAAGAAGAAGAAGAAGAAGAAGAAGAAGAAGAAGAAGAAGAAGAAGAAGAAGAAGAAGAAGAAGAAGAAGAAGAAAAAGAAGAAGAAGAAGAAGAAGAAGAAGAAGAAGAAGAAGAAGAAGAAGAAAAAGAAGAAGAAGAAGAAGAAGAAGCAGCATCAGAAGGAAGAAAAAGAAAAGAAGAAGAAAAAGAAGAAACAGAAGGGGGCAAAAGAGAGAGAAGCGAGAAACCAACAGTCTGGGAGGAAGAAAACACAAATTTGTAAAAGGGATAAGCACGCAAAACTCAGGTTCTGGTTTGGGGGGGGGGGGGGGGGGGGGAGAAGCAAAACACAGAAGTGGGCATAGAGAACAGTCAGAATGTATGGCTGGTAAAGGAAGAATATATATATATTCACACAATAAAACACAAAAACCAACATCTCTTCTCACCTGCAGCTGAGATCAAACTGCCGAAGAGACAAAATAATTCCCTTTAAATATTCCAGGAGAAAGTACGCACGGAAAACTTGAAAAATTAAGAAAACACACAATATACGCTAAAGCGATAACTCAGTTAGTATATAGGTCACACCTAGCGTAGAAAAAAATATGTTTACCCTGACACAGAAACGTAGAGAACGGTCAGTTCAGAACGGAAGGAAAGAGTGTGGGAACTACATTTTCTTGTCCTGACCCTACGGGCGATGCTACCATAACTGGTTTTTACCGGTCTTTGAACCATGTCGACATTTTGGGCACTGTTCATTCAACATTATTTCTTGTGGTTATTGTACAATAGGTGATACTTAGAGACAGGGACCCTGCACAAAGAAAGCAGGGAATTGGGGTTTTCAGTATTCTCATACATTTTTTTTGGGGGGGGGGGGAGGGGGGTCGCTGGGGTACTAAGCCTTGTTTAATTGTGTAATGATGATGATAATGATGATGATGATGACAATAATAAAAATATTCATTATAATAATAAATTGTTGAATGCTAAATAAATTTATTATTATATATGCAACAAACACAAACTTAGAAAGAGAACTTCGATCTACGGTTAGGTGGTTGTTAAACCCATTGTGTGTAAATTGGATGGGTTAAGCCCACTTTCTTGAGACTGGGGGGGGGGGGGAGGGGAGTCTCAAGGAGCTTAGCCCCCGCACCCCTCCCTCAAGGTTTCAGCACCTCTACGTGTAGCTGTCTTCAACACTAGGAAAACGCTATTTTTAGCGGAGCAACAACCCACCCACACTGGACTACTGGCTATGTGGAAACCGTTTTGTTTTGCTTCTTAAAAACTGTTCTTTAAGGCTCTGCGCAAGAACGGGGCTTCCCGGATTGGTACCTGATTCTTCTCATCATTGAGAGTGTAATCCTACAGACTGCACAGTTGGAGTTCGTTCAACAACTCATAAACACACATACAAGCTATTTTCTCGAAAACTGCCTGTTAGATCGCAATGATTTTTTGCATGCAGCCTTAGAAAATTTATGACGCAAAAATAATGGTATTTTTTAGTTCATGCTCTGAGTGCCAGCCAATTCCTCTTATCTTTTCGAACCATTGTAAATAAAACGGTTTTATGATAAAAAAATATACATCACAAAGAAGAAGAAAATACCCATGATATTCTTCTTTAATTAAAAAAATATTTTCTTAACGGCATGGATGTTCTAAGGCTGCACGCAAAAAATCATTGAGATCTATGTAGAGTATATCAATTGTTGAACGAACTATAGTTAGTCTTTCCTCTTGAGTCAAGAGCGGCGCGTAGGGTCGGTGTTATAGCTCTCCATGTCTGGCGGTTCGTTGCCACCTGTCTTATGTCTTGGATATTTCTTAGTCCCATGGTTCAGTCTACATTGTTGATGGTTCTACGCAGGGTCTCTCTTGGTCTTCTCCGTTTTCCTTTCTCTTCCGGTGTCCATATAAGGGCTTAATGTGGGAATCTTGTCTTATCTATTCTGAGTGCATGGTAAATGTAGCTCCAGCGGCGCCTTTTGTATACAATCTGGGGGGGGGGGGGGTGCAAAAATAAAAACTCCTTTGTTACTTGTAGAAAAAATCAAACCAGAAGGTTTACAAACGGATCACAGATATTCACAATACTTGTGGTAAATACATATAGATATGGTGTCGTAGTTGCTAACACTGTTCGCTACAGTGCGTTTCAAAACTCGTGCCGACACACTTAAACAAATAGCCTGCATCGGAAAACTTCTCTACTGATCTACATTAATTTCGGTTAGTGGTCTTCGATTTCCCATGTCATTGTGATTTTATAAATTACAACTGCACAGGTTCTGCTGTTTTCTTAAAACGGCCAATTTCTTTGATTTGTGTTTGACCACGGCCTTCTCTATTTATAGGCCTAGCAGGTCAACGGGGATTCCCGTTCTTGTGCATGAATTTAGACTCTGCGTCCACAGTTTTTATCGAGGAGATGTATACACAAATTAAACTACAGTTTTATTAATTTTTGACATATTTTATAGAACTATACGTCATTTTTAAGGTAAATAAGTGTGTCAATTAAATATAACAATAAAAGCTCTTACAGACAAACAAAAATGCTTTTGCTACACTCAGCGTGAGCATAAACATCAATAACGTTTAGATATAAACTAAAAGTTGTTTCAGCAAAAGTAAAGAAATATCAGTGCTAACTCTTTGATTCTGAGGGGGTATTGTTGCATCAGAGGAGCGGGAGGGGGGAGGAGGAGCAGTGACATTTGTACTTTATCAAATTTAGCGCATAAAAATACTGCTATGAAACATACACATGTCATACATAACATATATATATATATATAAATGATTGATGGTTATTATTATTATTAGTAGACTACTACAACATATAATTATACTGTTATTTAATAATTAGTAAACAAGCACAATCAGTATGAAATTGATATGTGCAATACTTTGTTTTCACCCAGAGTAAATTTTTCTAAACAGTACTTATAGCACTACTAAATATGTATCCTCAAGGTACAAACAGCACAAACAAATTTGTCAAGTTTCATCTTGTTGGATGAAATCAATTGCTTATCATTACGAATTTTTTGGAAACAAATATGCATAAGAAGTGGATGAACAACCAGAAGTTTCCCAAGAGTTTACAGCCAGTGTTCGTGAAGCAAAGCAAAAGTCAGTTTACAAAAATTAACACAGACTGTACAACTGCAAATATGCATAAGAAGTGGATAAACAACCAGAAGTTTCCGCAAGAGTTTACAGCCAGTGTTCGCAAAGCATAATTCAAATGGTTAAGGATTAATATTATTAGTGTACTGCTACAACATATAATTATACTGTTAGTCAACAATTAGTAAAGAGGCAAAGAGTGACTTGCTGTGAGAGGTTAATTAGTAAATTAAATATTATTTTCATCCACTTACCTAGAGCTCCGAAATATCTTGACACAGTTTATCCACAGTGTTGTTGAATCATTTATGCACAGTCAATATGAAAGCAATAGTTTTCTTCCAACACAAGATAGTTTGCACCTGACAACTGTCGATATTCTCCAGATATGGCTTCTAAATTAGCTGTTTGTATTTTACCTAAAAGTAAGATTTCTACATTTAAAGTAGAAAAGTAATAAACAGCTAGCTCCCCAAACTTCGAACTACTGACTAGAAACAGTGAGACACACATCACAACACGACTGTCTCCCGAGAATTAAAATTAAAATTGCTGTAATCTAACAACAAAGTATGAATATCCGCTTGTGGATTTGTAATAAGAATACAATCAGAACACAGAGGTTTGTAAGCATATTATATTATCACACAATGCAACATGGAAACGCTTCAAGTAACCTATTTTCGAGGGGACTCAACCAAAATGTATCGTGATTCAGTTGTTAGGCATTATTAGAGAAGGCAGTTTTTTCACTAATAATGCGTGTACCACTAACAAATAGATTATTCAGTAACCTAAACACCCCAAGAGATAGTTTGGAAATCAGCTCAATAATGTAGCTATGCCTGGTTATTTTTTTTTTATGGCCTATCCGGGATACAATAATAAAAAAAATCTGCAGCTCACGAGACTAAAGCTGTTGATGACAACATGAAAGTAAAACGTCTATGAAACGCGTGCAAACTGATGTTTTGAAAAGTTCCCGTTACCCAGTTAACTGTAAGCATTTTTTTCCTGTACCGCAAATACGACGACATTAAAACTAGATGACTGTTTACATTTAAAACACAATTTCTTACAAGGACATGGTTATTCGGAGGCTGCATGCCAGATTTCAACAATGTACACTAGACGGTTACTGAGTTCTTTATTTTTTAAAGCTTGGCACAATTTCTGGAACGGACTGTACTAATACTGTTGGTGGTGGTGCTGCTGCGAAAAATACAACCACCACAACTGACACAAGTGCTATTACTACTGCTACTACTACTTTTTGGGTGGTACGCAGTGGTACACAATACCACCTATTTTGGGCATCATTTTGAAAGTGCTACTTTATTAGTAAAAGACTTTGTAGTTAGAACCGGCATCTTTTTTAGACATTTGGATTTTTCAAGAAAAAAAAATCATGCTGCTATTACAACCGGTAGCCACTTTAGTGTAGCGACTAGAAGCTGGCCTGCGAATCTGAAAGTCATAGGTTCTGGTCCTGGGGGTGCGAACATTTTTAAAAAGACATTGGGGTCGACTCAGTCTCAGAGGGGTACCAGGTAACATCTTGTAAAGTAAAGGCGGCTGGTGTGATATTGACCACATCACCCACCCAGTGCCGATTCAGTCAATCAGTTAGTCAGTCAGTCAATCAGTCGGTCAGTCAGTCAATCAGTCAGTCAGTCAGTCAATCAGTCAGTCAGTCAGTCAATCAGTCGGTCAGTCAGTCAATCAGTCAGTCAGTCAGTCAATCAGTCAGTCAATCAGTCAATCAGTTAGTCAGTCAATCAGTCAGTCAGTCAGTCAGTCAGTCAATCGGTCAGTCAGTCAATCAGTTAGTCAGTAGCATGTCCGTTGCAGAACATCTTTCCCATAACAACCCTCCGGAAAACTGCTCGATCACAAGCAAGATATCCCGCATCCTATACACCCATTTGGAGATCATCCGCCACATCAAGTACCCATCTTCTCTTTGGCCTTCCTCTGTATTCAAAGGCATTTGCGAGCTGTTCAACTTGTTTAGTAAGTTTCCAGGTCTCACAGGCGTATGTTGCAATGGGAAAAATGCATGCTCTTAGAAATCTAATTTTTGTAGTTCTATGTGTCCCAATTCATAATTTATTCAGTTGTTTTAGTCTTTGAAGAGCAATTGATAGTTGTCGTTTAATTTCTTTCATTGACTCACCATTGTTGATAATCAATGACCCAAGATATTCAAAATTTCAGTTCACATGTGCCACCAGTGCCAATTGGTCGACACAATTTAGGTGTATGCCCAAAACGCCGGAAAAAGGGGTGAAAGGGTCCTTTACTTTGCTACCACCACAACCACCACTACTACCACATTACCAACATCACCATCATCATCATCACCGCTATTGCTACAACTCTCTTTCTCTCCTTGACCTAGATGTGTAAAATGAACCTGTATTTCATGGTCGTGGAGTAGTGCTACAGGCTTTTACTTGTTCCGAAATGGTCGTAGGTGTGAGTAACCTCCAATTAACTCCTGCTGTCCCAGACAACGTACCTAGTGATGTTGGCCATATCACACATCGACTGTCGATTGATCTACCACAAATTTCTTTTTCTCTTCTTCTTCTTTGTCCACCTGCTGTAAGTACCGGTGGAAAGTCCTGGTTGTTCGTCCATCTAGACTTTGTGGCTGTGTGCCAGGGTCTGAGCTTTGCGTGTACATCCGTTTTACTTATATGTGTGGCAGTTGGTTGTTCCTTGTCGCTCAGGCAGATGCACTCCGACTTCGAAGGAAATCCACAGCTAATTAACTCCTACGACATGCATGATGGAAAGGCAGTAGGTTAATTCTTGCTTTCCCCACGATGGGGCCCCGGAACCTACACGGAAAATCTCTCTACCAAAAATGATTGGAGTCCATTGGGTGCTTTATTAATATCCTACCCCAGATGACGTCACAGGACAGTCCAACATTTTAGAGTGTGGTAAAATTGGGCTTTCCTAGCTTTCGAATGCTTTTAACGATCCCGAAAATATCTAGCACTGGCCCTAACCCCAATCCACCTACATCCCAAGAGAGAGTGCAGCCTAGGTCCCACGACTGCATGCAGCCTAGGTCCCACGACTACATGCAGCCTATCTACCAGCCCCTAAAATATTAGACTGTCTCGTAACCTGTGGATCTCCCTTGTTTGGGAGTAAGATATTAATAAAGTACCGTTCATTTTGTGTTTTTTTAACCACGTGTTTGTGATCCAGTTATTTGCCCAGGTACACTAACCACTACCAGGCCTAGGGACTCCCTCTCCCCATCCTCATCAATATCATTCACCAGGATCCTTTACAGAACGTCGCTCACTTCGCGGCACACATGAAAATCTCTCGGTTTCTAATCGGTTTTCCAGCCCTACGTGCTTTCATAGAATATCGTACCAAATGTCTGTGTATCTTCATTCGCGGAGGCACTGTCTTGTCTTCACTGATTGAGGGTTCACGGCTCACATCCATAAGCTGCTATTGAAAGATGCATAATCCTCATAATGGGTTTTCTTGTTTTATCTGTGTATTGCTAAA
This sequence comes from Candidula unifasciata, assembly GCA_905116865.2. Classification (NCBI taxonomy): domain Eukaryota; kingdom Metazoa; phylum Mollusca; class Gastropoda; order Stylommatophora; family Geomitridae; genus Candidula; species Candidula unifasciata. Next base: position 437,523 of record CAJHNH020001233.1, on the reverse strand, counting down.
CCAAATCTGTTTTTGTTATTAACAGCAGAACTTTGATATTTGAACTCTGACATTTTCAAAGTCTACATCGCGATTGTATTTTTATTTGTATTTTTCTGGACTTTGATTTGGTTTCAGGACTTAAGTTCACATCCGTTTTACAGATATGGCTTATTTGTTAGCAGAATGATGGTTCGCCGATGTGCTCCGATTTTGAAGCAAATACCCTAATCGGTTGCTTTTTACAACACGTTTATAATTGAGACAGAGTGACTGTTCACCCGCCCCCCCCCCCCCTCTCCCAATTGACCCCTGGAACGCACACTTGGGCGACATACAGGGTTACAGCAATGAGCTAGGTAGTAACCAATAGAAATTGTAGAACGGCGACGCGTGAATATCTATCATGGTTCACATCATTGAATGCAAGTCAACCAGCCGTAAAGACAATCAGTGAAACTTATAGTCAAACCAAGAGTGTGGTAAAATCTGGTTACAACTGGTCTGCCAGGTCAGGCAATATTATAATGACATGGAACTTACAATACGGATAGCACGGCTGTGTGTGTGTGTGGGGGGGGGGGGGGGGAGAGGCCAGGGGAAGGGGGGTTGCAATAACGAGTAAATGTTTCTATTCCCACTTTCCTGAGAAGTAGATGCGGTCGATGTGAAGCTGACTACATCCCCCACCAAAAGTGCGGACTAGTCTATATAAATCTAGCCCTCTGTGCCCAATACGCCTAAAGGCGTAGGAAAGGGTTCTTTACTTTAGGTACTTCTTCACGCAATTAGCATATAGTCCATATGCATATATAATCTTTGTCTGCCTTATATGTCGGCTCTGTGGCTAAGTCGATGCGAACGCTTCGCTTCGAAATGCCGGGATGCCGGGTTCGATCCCAGTTGCGGGCAATGCGCCTTGCGTTGGTTTCGACAGTGATATCAAGAAAGCCGACCGTCCAGTGGCAATGGCAAACTACTGGACGTAATTTGCCAAGAGAAACCACACAACAGCCAGGGGCTGTTAGGGTTGGTTCTGCAACGTCCTGTTAAGGATACGCAACTAACTTTTTTTTTTTTTAACTGCCTTATATCCCTCATATGGAGTATAATTTGTTAACATTAAAATGTCTATGTGAGTCATTGTTGTCGATGTAGTGAAACAAGAATATGGAGTCATTAATTCTGATTGACTATCGACTGTTAGATTTTTTTAGTTAAATGCTGCAATGTTAGTTCGAGTATGATTTCCCTAATGGTTTTTATAGTGGGGACACGCCCGGCTCTCTAGTGTAGTAGGCTAAATCGGATTGCCCGGGGACCGGGTGACGAACTCCTTGTGGTCCGGTTCACTCCCGGGGGTAGGCAGAAAAGCCACATTTCTCACAGATTTACGGTATTTACAATGGAATCAAGGCCGAAAGGTTGCGATATCCATAATACCGAGCCTAAGGGTTAAAAAACTCATGGCTTCTGGATACTAAAACAAACAAACATAGTGGGGACACGAGAGAAAGTTATCAAAAGTTACCCAAGGTTCTGTTGTCTGCTGCGCCGGCAGATTTAATTGCCGATGGAAAGTAGATTTTGTCAAAAAATTGATTACATATGAATGTAGGAAATAATTAATGACAGGTACAGCACATCGACTACTTATATAGACAGCTTATAAAGAAATCAACTGAATATAAAGAAACACGATATTTTGTCTTCGTCGACCAAGAAAAAGTGTTTGACAGGAGAGACGGGAACAAAATGTGGGCCATTTTGTAATGTTGTGGCGTGATCACACATTTAATAAGCATGTGTAAAAGCTTGTATAACAATACAATAGTGAATGCATTGTTAGAACAAATTGAGAACAGAACCATTCACCGTAAAATCCTGAGAATAGCAGAGTTGTGTCCCGTCTCCCCTTCCGGTCATAACTAACATTGATAACATCTGTAAAGAAAACCAGACAAGGACGAGGATATACCAAGGAGAAGAAAACCCAAAGCCGAACAGTTCCATGAAAGAACTACCATTGCATGCGACCAAGCACTAATTACTTCAGAAACTGAACAGCAAGACCATTTAAATTATTTAAACCAAATTTGAAGAAGAAGAAAAAAATCGTAACATCAGAGGTAATGACCAACGAGAGAAGACAAAACAATATATATATATATATAGGTTACAGAACCCCCTCTCTACATCAGAAATGTCATTTTGCATTCTAAGAGCCGGGCATAATAAGGAAAAGCTGAGAAAAGTAAACGATGACAACATCACAGTTTGCTGAGGAAAAAAGAAAGAGGAGGTAGGGAGGGAGGGAGATTGGTGGTTAGGGGGTGGGTGTCAGAGAGGCAATAAAAGACGAAGCTGAATAGTTTGGCATCAATGGAACCGAAGAACGGCTGCAGTTAACTGACTAATAGTAAACAGAACATGGGGCTGCGGACGTATGGTTACTAACGTCACAGGGTATTCGCTATAAAATAGTAGAGAAAACACATAGTTACAACATATATTTTGTTGCTGTTGTAGAGACAACTTGCGACAATAGCGGTCGAAGAGGCAAAGGCAGAGACTGTCAGATAGTCTAAGACTTCAATAATTAGAAATTCCTGAATGTAACTGAGAAAAATGCATCTGGTAAAAGCGGATAGTAACTTTAAACAATTAGACATCAAGGAATTATATTGGATCCATTATGCTACCTTAACGTATAACTTTCATGGTCTCCCTATTTCAATCTTATTTATTTGTGTTTCCAAATATTGGAACTTTGCGTTGGCTACTAAAGATTAAGACTAAAGATTCAAGCATAGAATGCCCCGAGTGCTGTATATCAATTCGTGACTCAACTCAGCTCAACCCAAATACAATGCACATGACATATTTTAAACTGCAGATTCTCAGACTCTATGACCCAACGCTCCCCATGAATGGGGAAAAAATTTAAATAAAAAAGCACCCCTGGAAATTTGATCTATGTAATCAAAGAAAAGAAGAGATGTAGTTACATATTTTCTTTCATATACTTATCTCTCTTCGCTCATATCATACACAATACTGCCAAGAAAGATGTAACTAAGACACACAGTCGATTGAAACTTTTTATACATTTTATTATATTGTCAATGATGTACAAGTATGTTGGGAAACGAATAGCCAGACAAAGTGGCTGCATCAGAACTGCTGATGGTGGCAAACTGATGCAATACAAGCTAGATGTGAACACGGAACTTTGGGAGGTAGTAAACGGTGGAAAAGCACAAATATAGCATTACGACGATGAGAGAACGGTGCAGCAGCAGTCAGTAGCCATGGGAATATGGCCGACGCTGATCACGCACAGGAAAGGCAAGACGGATATACCACTAGACTCCTATTGATGCCATCGGAACTGGAACTCTAAGATGGCTGCTGAAGATAGGGAATGTTTGGAGTGCTGTAGTGTTAGTTTATCTAAGTCAAGTAATTTTTTTTTTAAAATAATCTGCAGCAACGTTGATATAACGCACATAAAATCAAGACAACAAAAGCTACGTTTAAAACAAACAGCGAGAATAACATTTATAGTAATGTTAACGAGAAATGTAAATCTTTTCAGTTAAATATTGTTTTTAACATTGCGTGTGTTTATTTGAAAATTTATTTATCTGTGCTACACAGCATTGAAGCAAAGGTGAACCGTTTTCAAACTTGTGCTACCTTCTCATTCTGTTTGTTAGTACTTCCACTTACCCCGTCAACTAAAACCACATAGATCGCTCAAGCACCACCCCTCCCCCACACCTTCTACCAAACCCCTGGGTCACCCTAAAAACTATGCTTTAATTGATTTGATTTGATTCAAGAACCGACATCACAGCACTCGGGTCATTCCCATAAGCGCTCATTCCCCATCTTCAGCAGCCAGCGAAGAGTTCCGATACTAATGGATGCCAGTAGCTTTCTGATTAAACGTCTGTCTTGCCTTTCCACTGAGCCTTGGGCTTGTGCCAGAACCTCTCGTCACCCCCAACTGCATCAATCTCACCAAACTTGAGATCCATCTGCTCCTCCGAACTGTACATGCTCTCCCACAAGGCACTAACCACGTCTGCCTTATGCATTAAACAAAATACACATGCTTCTTCTCATGCGAACATGTGACCATTAGATAACAAATTCTTTCAATTTAAAATTATTTTAAAAAAAATCATTAAAAAATGTCATTTACAATGAAAAGCGTCACTATCTAGATATTGTCTTTATCCATGCCATCAGTGAAGAATTGAAAAAAAAAAATTTACGAAGAGATAAGACATTACGTGACTTCTTTGCTGGCCTAAAAATCGAGACCTGTCGTGCAAATTTAGTGCCATGTTTGCTCATATTACATTCTTGTATATGTGACATGTAGAGAAAGATGTTCGTTTATCTGTTAATCTTTTTCCTTTTCTTAGAGTTCAGGCTGTAAACTCTGGTGGAAAGTCAAAGTTGTTTGTGCACTTTAGACTTTTGTTTCAGAACCTCAGTGCACTGTAATATCCGTTATATATATATATATATATATAATATATATATATATATATATATATATATATATATATATATATATATATATATATGTGTGGTGTGTGTGTGTGTGTGTGTGTGGAAGGCATCGTTTGATCCGTGGCTCATCGGACATATTATGTTAGACGTATAGATACTGTAAAACAAAAAATGTATATGTCTGTCACAGGAACCCTCCTTGCTGAAGAACTAAAGCGTCGTTTAATTTGCACATGCCATTCTGACTACCATTTCACTGTCAACTGGGCTGTTTTCAACAAGTATGGTAGGTCTTGCTGCAAATTTACGCAACAGTCACTATTAACTTTCATAAGTTATTTGCCTTAAGTACTCATTTTTACGCCCCTTTAAGAACATCTGTAAAATACCTTTAAAAGTAATGCCAGGATAGTAACTGTTGTTTTCTTTTAGCTGTGGGGGCTAACGAAAAATAGAAATTGTAAGACTGCTACATAGAATCTTGGATGTGGTGATAAGAGTCTGGGAAATAGACAGACCTATCTGTGAGAGGGAGAGACTGGGTGAAAGACACAAGAAAACACCAGAAAGACACAAGAAAGAGTCGGGAGAAAGAATCTAGGAAACAGAGACTAAAAACACTAAGACTGGAAGAAGGGTACTAGGACAGAAACTGGGAGACAGACTGAAAATAAAGTGGGTGAAGACAGGTTCGTTTATACTCCACAAACCCATCGTTAACCTAAGACCGCAATTTGTAAAGGTCGCAGGTGGAAAAAAAAA
>CAJHNH020001233.1:187255-427255 GCA_905116865.2 Candidula unifasciata | reverse complement strand
ATATTGACATCTCAAAAGATCTGAACATCAAGGAAGATTGGCTAATAAACAGCATCCTTTCATGAAAACTGAAATATTTTCGTCATATCAAGCGCCACGACGGATTGGAAAAAATTATAGCATAAGGCATGGTACCAGGAAGGAGTGGCAGGGGCCGACCGACACGAAGATGGGCACAGGATTTAGTGTGAAAGTGCATGAGGCGGGAGAATTGGCTAAAGATCGAGTTTCTTTCAGGCAGACCGTGATGAGAGCGACGTTCTGCAAAGGACCTGCTACATGATGATGATGATGATGACAATCCATGACAATCATATCTATCCATGTTTAATTCCTGCAGCATGATGATATCAAAGTCTCTCATGTACAGGTCCTCTCTGCTTGGCACTACGACAGTTCCAATAACCCACACTAATATGCTTTAATCCCAGACGCTCCATTTTCAGCCTCACTCTCCGGGTTCTGGTTCTATTTCTGTACCTTCTTCTCTCTCCATTTACTCGTCTTCTCCTCTTCAGACTCTCTTCGTTGCCACCTGAAGATGGTATCAAGCACAGAACATTCTCCCCGTAGCCCCAGCGATGATTCTGTTTATTATTACGTACAAAATCCATAAAAAATATTCTTTGAATTCAGGAAGTAAACGGTCACCCTAGTATTGCCTGCCAGCTAGGGAAGAGGAAATATATGTCCTGACAGATCTTCTAGATCCGTTAATGTTTTGTGCCTCTTTGGTCACGCACAACGGTCTTGACTGTAGAAGGGATTTCCTAATCAAAGGACTTATAACCTGAGTATGCCCCTTTCACCCTAAAGGTACACGTACTCAATAGACCAAGCTTTCAAGGCAGAACAGCTAGTGTGTTCCACTGCGCGGAAGATCAGACATCTGGAGCCCTGGATCTCTTTGATCCTTGAGTATTCAGGTGCACAATAATCATGACATAATTTTGTGGTGGTAAAGTTAAGCTGAATTGCGAAACTGACATTAAGGAAACCATTTGATAATGGATACAACACATCATCATCATGTGGCATAACAATCATTGATCAAAATCTACTGCAAATTAACTGGTGCCTAAGCACTACACACAAATCACAATGGTATGACAACTGGTAAAGATGCAGGTGAAGGATCATGATAGGATAGTTAGGAGAGAGAACGAATCCACAGCAGAACGGTAGGGAGAGTTTAAAAAGAAGATGAGATAACTTTTCGTACAAAAACAACCACACATGGCATGTTATAACACTTTGTATCATCAACAGCAGCAGAAGCAGCATTATCATCATCACCACCATCATCATAGTCCCATAACACAGCGTGTCATTGGGTAATCAGCTACCACTGACTGATCCGTTGTTTCCATCTCTCTCAGTTAGATACAATGGACGTTTTGCTTGTCCATTCAGCCTAGTTCTGTGTCCATTTTTTTTTTTTTTAATCTGTAACGTCTCCTCTTTCCCTCTACCAAGTCCAGAAGTATCTTTTTAGAGAGACTGGTAGATCTTGTTATATGCTTGCACTATTGCATTTATCGTCTCTCCATTGTTGTTAGGCTAGAGACCTATAATTTGACAGCCCCCCCCCCCCCACCCCAAAAACAATGTTAGGACAACATCAAGACATCGATCAACAGCAGTCTGTCAGTCAGTGTATAATCACGTCGCGAGACAATGTGTTGTTGTTGCTGTGTTGTTGCTATCACAGGAAACAGACCCAAATTGTCCAGTCGGCGACGAAGTTGCCTACCTTCGAGTCAGTAGGTGACCCCGGCGAAAGAGCAAAGTAGTAGAGACCACCTATAGCTGTTTTTTTTTTTTTTGTAGGCACCAATTTGAGGCATCGTTTTTTTTTTTTTTTTTTGGCTTTCTTTTTTCGCCGACCACAAATGGCGCCACAGGACAATCCAATATTTTAATGGGTGGCAAGAGCAGGTTTTCTGTGTTTTAGCGCGTTTCCCCAAAGGCCAAGGTTTTGGCGCGTTAACTTACCCCTAACCCTAACCTTAACTCTAAACCTAACCTAAACTATACGCCAAATCTAAAAACCCCTGAAATATTTGACTGTCCTGTGACATGTGATTTCCCGTCTTTGTGGTCGGCTAATATGAAAGTACAGTTTTTTTTTTCTACACAGCTTTTGTAATAGACACTTTAAGGTGAGTAAAAGTGTTTGTTTTTTAAACACACTTAAGCAACAGAGCTTTTTTTTTATCCAGAGAAAAAAGCCCAGATTGCAGCCAACCTTCATTGCGAAGACGACGTCGGATTGACAATTAGATTTACGAAACTATCCATGAATTAACTATCACCGGCTAGCTTCTCCCGATATTTGTAAAACTATTCTGCCTATCTGAGAAAGCAACGAAACCAAACATTACCGGTTGATTTTCTGTGTAATGTTTGTCATCGTTTTCTGAAATACAGCATACAAAGGTTTGAATTGTTTTGTAGTTTTTACAGTATAACAAGAAGGCTGCTAACGACGATATGCTGGGTTTCATTGAAGAAGTAGAATTTTCAAATAATTAAGGCTAGCGCTGATAACAGGGCAGGAATTGTCTAAAATAATTATCGAAACGAAACATCGATCTCGCAACGGCAACCCAAACATTGGAAGCTGCAGCCGTTAATGTAAATTCGGTAATTAATAATCTATTTACCAAATTCGACTATAAAGATTACACGGACAATAATTTTGCCTGAGCTGACAAATTATATTATTAACCAGCTGTGCATCATTCATTTTCTCATTTCCACATGCTGTATACTCTTTTTGTGTGTCTTTTTTAATTTTTTTTTTCTTGCTTGGGGCTTGGGACGCCTGGCGTACCCAGGTTAACAAATAATCGCTTTCAACGGTTTTCTGAGCTAGGACACGCTTGATTGCCTGCTATGACGTGATACTGTAATTGTTGAGTCTCAAGATATCAATGACTGTACAATATACTTCAGAGAAATATTAGTAGAGAAGTATTGTTATGGCAACATTTCATTTATCACTTTGCTTTTTGGGCTATCCATCAAATAACAATCCCAAAGTATCAAGGCCGAAAATATACCCTAACAGGGCCTCAGTCACGTGAAAATTGCGAACTTCCGGCGACTACTGCCACCGCCGAGAGTATCTCTTACGCCCCTCTGCGTGGCGTGGAGCGGGGCTAAACTAGATGGCTGGGACTCAGGAGCAGCAGCTAACGCATCTTCTGCAGCTTCCTTCATTTTATTTGCTCGTGAGACCCAGCCATCTAGTTTAGCCCAGCGCGTAGCGGCGTGAGAGATACTTTGGCGGTAGCGGTAGTCGCCGGAAGTCCACATGTGACTGAGGCCCTGTTAGGGTATATTTTCAGCCTCAATAATTTGGGACCGTTTATTCGGAAGATAGCCGCTTTTTGCTCCCATTTAGTCAGTTTTCAGTACAAAGTTAAGTGCAGTACAGTCATGTCCTGTGCAGGCCTCAATCAAACGATTGGCTTGCGAATATGCTTCACAGTTCTGAAATACCCAGTTATGATTCCAACTACAGCCAGTTTTGCAGCAGACTGCCTTGCTTTAATTTTGACAATGGTAGGAGTTCCAGTCGGTTAGTTTGCAATGGCAAACTAGTGAACTTAAGCTTGTATGATTCTTATGTCTCTCTGTAGATGGTGAATGATTCTTACGCCTCCATATAGCACAATGGATGATTCTTATACCTCCTTCTAGAAAAATAGACAATTCTTATGCCTCCCTGTAGCACAATGGATGATTCTTATACCTCCTTCTAGAAAAATAGACAATTCTTATGCCTCCCTGTAGCACAGTCGATGAATCTTATGCCTTCCTGTAGCACAGTGGATGAATCTTATGCCTCGATATAGCACAGTGGATGAATCTTATGCCTCCCTGTAGCACAATGGATGATTCTTATACCTCCTTCTAGAAAAATAGACGATTCTTATGCCTCCCTGTAGCACAGTGGATGAATCTTATGCCTCCCTGTAGCACAGTGGATGAATCTTATGCCTCGATATAGCACAGTGGATGAATCTTATGCCTCCCTGTAGCACAATGGATGATTCTTATACCTCCTTCTAGAAAAATAGACGATTCTTATGCCTGCCTGTAGCACAGTCGATGAATCTTATGCCTCCCTGTAGCACAGTGGATGAATCTTAAGCCTCGATATAGCACAGTGGATGAATCTTATGCCTCCCTGTAGCACAATTGATGATTCTTATACCTCCTTCTAGAAAAATAGACGATTCTTATGCCTCCCTGTAGCACAATTGATGATTCTTATGCCTCCCTGTAGCACAGTGGATGTGCTATATGTCCACAGTGGAACACTATTATCTTGAAAGTTGCCAAAATTCTAAGAATATAATCTTTAAGGGTTACTCAGTTCTCTGTTTTTATTTGAACCTATTAGTGCTTCAAGTCTTGTCTGAGTTTTCCAGAAGATGGACACAGGTGAAAGAGTGAGGTCAGTGAAATTGTGCAACTCTTCATCACTTTTAACCAATTCATCACTTGTCACATTTGGGGCTTTTTATCTACAGACACTGTTCACCATATTGGGCTTATCTGCGGAATCACAATCAACTATAGTTTTATGACAGCTGAAAGAAAGAGTGGTCCCCAACATATGTGATGGACGAACCACAAGTTTTCCTGAGCGTACATTGTCTTCACCAATAATTTATCTTTAACATTTCACCTCAGAAGATACTCCTGAGTCATGCATTCATGTTTATTTTTTTTAATTTTTTTTTTGGGGCAGGTGAGACTATAGAATGGCTGGACGTGGCAGAGGACGGTCAAGAGGAATTCTGGATGCAGTTTTGACAACACCTGGAGGGCTAATAGCTAAAGCAGAAGAATCTGAATTGGTAAGAAGTAAGCGGTTTTTTTTTTTAAGTTAACAAAACAGGTAAAGAAACAAGAGAACTGTCAGGACAACTACTGTTATCAACATTTATAAGACGAGTAAGATGGGGATATAGAGAACACATCATGAGGAGACACTGATATAGGATCACCAAACAGGCACTGAAATAGGAAACACATGGATCGAGAAAATGAGGAAGCTTGAAGGAAATCTTAAGATCAGTGTTCATGAAAGAGACCAAGAAAGCTAAACTGGATTCTTTCCATGATATAGAAAATTATCGATCAAGATAGAATAGAATGAAGGAATAGACTGTGAGTTCTATGTAACATAAACGGCACCTCAAGATGATGATGGAGAAAAGTCAGAAAGTAGTTATCTCGGTTTTCCACACAATTTTAAATTATTTCTTTCTTCTTTTGTGTTTGCCAATAATGTTAAGCATTGAATTAAGAATCGACATCACAGCACACAGGACATTCCCATAAGCACTCAGTCTCTACCTTCAGCAGCAAACACAGAGTTCTGTTTCCAATAGCACCAGTAACAGAGTGAATGTATATCCATTTTACCTTTCCTTTGAGTGTTGAGCACCGGCCAGATCGCCTCATCTCATTCTATGTAGCATCAAACTCCTCAGACCATGGTGATCTGTTCATGCTTCCGCACTTTTGACTCTCTCCCAAAGGACCTATACAACATCTAGCTTGTCATGCAACAGTTTACCCATGACGATCAACATTTTTTGGCCACTGAGTGAACTTAGCTGAATAGCTATGCTGTTTCCTATTACTGTCAGACATGAGAACAAAGCTCCAGTAAGAGAAAGCAGAATAATGCTGATGTTCCTCTGTAAATGGTGTTCTTTTTATTATAGTTATTCTTGCATCCACATGAACACCATTTGAGTTAAGTTGAGACAAGAATTGGCATCACTGCACTCGGGGCATTCCCATGTGTGCTCCGTCCTCATCTTCAGTTCCAATACTGATGGTGCCGGTCACAATCTGGTTATATGTCTGTCTTGCCTTTCCTCTTAGTGTAGTAAGCCGGCCAGACCCTCTGGTTACATTATCTCCAGTTCATAATAATCTGCTTTCTCTACTGATTCTGTTGCTTTTTCCCACAGGGCCTTAACCACATCTGCCTTGTCATGTACAAATTCACCATTTGACTACATATATAATTCTCGAAAACAATCACAGCTAAACTATTATGCATATCATTCAAACAATATTCAGTACTATGACCACAATCTTGGACCTCTGGTTCACAAATGATCACGAATAGAGTTCTCGTCTTTTCTCCTTGGTCTCTTCAGCCTCGGGCTGCATGTATTCTTGCACTGGTTTGTTGTGACCTCGAGCTTCAACTCAAAACAAAGTAATCACACAGGAAATAGTTATTCTCTGGAGAGAGACTGAGCCATAATGGTATCAGACTTAGTGCAGTGAAGTCGATTGTCTTGATTTTAAACTTTTTATTTAAAAATCTTTTGGTTCTTGGTGTAGTAAATGTATTTCTCCTCCTGTGAAGATTCCAGACAATGATCCTGCAGAGAAAGCCATCAAGTCTGCTGCCGTGGCTGAGGAGAACTCCATTAACTCACCAACACCTGGTGAAGGTGATGGAGGTGGCCATCCAACTCTTTCATTAAACGACATCAAGTCCATCTTAGAAGATTCCAGAACTTACAGTGAACAGAACGACGTGAAACGTGTGCTTGTATGTGCCAGGAATTTTGTTCGGACAGAATCTGACGTCAAAGTGCTTGCCTCTCTAATTTATAATAAGTAAGGAATTTATATCTTTCCTATATACACAGTCTTTAAAAATGTATATACACTTCAGCAATAGAAAATGTTGAACTCCCATTAATATAGTTTTAAAGACAAAGTTAAGTGATTTTAATTCCACTGTAATGTTGGGTTTAACATTTGGCAGTGAAAGTTGGAAGACCAACAGACCTGTGGAACAAAAGTGCATTTAGAAACAAATGCCTTAAGAGATTTATGACATTAAAGGGGATGATGCATTCAAGTAAAGCGATAAAATAAAACAGATGTCTGAACAATTGCTGGTATCAACAGTTACAAGATGGCAGTGTACTGAGCACATCAAGAGGAGAAGTAGACAGAGAGTCACCAAACAGGCATTGAAATGAGACACAGATAGATTGAGGAAGCAAGGATGTCCAAAGGAAACCCCTAAGACAAAAAAATTTTTCGGGAGAAACCTTGGGTACTGGACCGGATTCAGTCCTTTTTCTACTTCTTCATGTTGACTGGCTATAAACTCTTGCAGAAGGTTCTGGGTGTTCAGTCATTTCTGGACTTTGTCGGAACTTGAGTTTTGCTTGCACATCCTTGTTACAAATCTGGTTTTTGTGTGTGTACAGACTGTTGGTTCCTTGCCTGTCAGGCAGATGCACTTTGACTTTGAAGAAAAGGCTTCTAATTATTCACCTCAGGACATACTTGTTACGGAGGCTGTGCAGCTGTTCTCTCCCCTCCCTTTCCCCCACAATGAGGCCTTTGAACCCACACGGAAGGATTCTGTTCAGGATATCAAAAGGATAGAATAGACTGAGGGATTAAGACTGCAAGCCCTGTGTGACATATAAAGGTACAACACAGAATGATGGTGCTTCAGCGATAGAAGTAAAAGTAAAGCAAGGAGCCTTTTCATGTCTTCATATGTATTGGGAATATAGGTCTTGACCTATATTTTATAGACCAGTGATTCCCAAACTGTGCGCCCCAGGGAGCCGCAACCTCTTCACAGGGGTGCCGCAAAAAATTTGAAGATACACGAGTTTTATTTTTTATTTAATCTCTTACATACAAAGAGTCATACTTTTACTTATGTTAGGGCGTTGTGGAAAAATTTTAATTGGAAAAAGGCGCAGCGACTAAGACAAGTTTAGGAAACACTGCTATAGACTAACTGGCACTCAGTGAATGATGTGGTCAACATCAAGCATGCCATCTTTAATTCCCATAACTTTACCTGGTACCTATTTGAGGCTGGGTCAACCTGGGAACCAAGGTCATTTACAACAACAACAAAATGTGCTCCTGGTCAGGGCCTGAATGCACAACCTTCAGATCTGCAGGTGATGGTCTGGTAACTACATCATCGTGGCTCCCTCAGCAACAGAAGAGTCTGTATAACAGGTCCTAATGGAGCTGAACTTTTTTTTTTTTTTTTAATGACCTTGGCTCCCATGCCGACTCAGCATTAAATGGATAGCAGGTAAAGGTATGAAAGGTGAAGGGCAGCTTATGTGATGTTGACCACATCGCCGCAGAGTGCTGACTGGTCTATAAAATGTAGATCTAGCCCTGAATGCTCTATATGCCTGAAAACCTAGAAAAGAATCCTTTACTGTACTTACATTCTTTACTTGTTTGTTGATGTTGACAAGATCTTATAATTAGTCTTTGAACAGTCTTTTCCTTTTTTATTGTTTTCTTTATTTTTGTTTTGTATGTTGTTCATGCCACAGATTTGTACGTTTATTCTTCACAGATGTCTAGAGGATGCAGCGTTAGCCAAGAGAGGTTCCGAAATCTGTGACGGTTTGACCAGCATAGAAGTTGGCAACACAAAATTTAGAAATTGTATTCTTAGCCTTGTGCAGACTGATTATAAAGGTAGGTGAGCCTGGATGAGTGTAGAACCTTCTTCTTTTTCTGCAGTAAAATTAGCTTGGTTCAAAGACAGTGTTTTGAGTCTCTGAGGTGGTCGGGGCTGACACATGTTAGTTTCATATGTGTGCCAGAGCACGCTGGCGAGGAAGGAAATGGATAAGCTGATATCCCTGCAGATAAAGCTACTGTGGAAGGTGGACGTGCCATGGACCAAGCTAATGTATTAAATGCTCTATTAGAAGTCAGACATTTGAGCAAACCAAGTGATGACTGTGAATCTGCAACCATGACCACACAGCAAGAAAACTTGTTAAAATGGGTGGGGCTAGAAAAAAAGCACTATACTTGCAGCCAAAGAAGAATAAGAAACCAACAAGGAACAAGTGTTGTCAGCCGTACACGCTGCGGGATTTACTGATGACAGGATCCGAGCCCTTGCAGACCGAATCATTTGATGAGCAGCAAGGTTAATCTGTCAACTAACTAACTTTTCTGAAAGTCCATGCTGTGAGGTACTGGTCAGTGTATGTGTCCACAACTTTCTGTCTTATGCTAGTTAATTATGCATATCCTTTAAAGTACATCGCAAAACAGCACCAACGTTTGTCAGCTGTTTGAGATTTGACTAGGCAGTTTTACAATCAGAAGTTTGCTGTTGCTTTCTTGACAGTTCGATGTGTTTATCTTTGTCAGAATTATCGCAAAATGGTCTACTACTAAATTAATTGGGACAGAATTTAAAACTTATTTACAAGCCGTATGCCACAGACGCTGTCTCTGACTCATGTACTGTCAGTAATTACTGATAACAAAGTTTCTTGATGCCAGACATCTGACTTTGTCTCTCCATGCCCCTCTTCCTCCCTCCATATCTTTATGATGTACACTAGTTTTCTCTGTTTACATTGTGTCCAAAGAATGTGGATTGTCTGCTTATTATGTGGTTACCAGTTTCTTCTGCTTATAGCCCATACTGTGTGGCATTTGTAGACTTGTCTGTCCATGGCCTTCTGTCTCATGTACTTTCAGTCACGTTCGACACAAATGATCTTCCCTGCCCCGATGTCAAACTGTCTGGAGTCTCTTTTCACCACCAGCTTTTTTATCCTTCTCATGACCAAATACTAGGCAAGGGCTGTTCAGCAAAGTTTACTCAGGGGCCAGAATTTTGAAAATAAGGATTGTCACAGGCCAGGATTTATTATAGCTGTGCCAAATAATCTTATTATTTTAATTCAACATTGTACTATGTTTAGGATTAATACGTTTGATGGACTCTGAAACAGATTGGTTTCGTTTCCATTATTTAAAGTGAGAAAAATTGCCTTTAAACACAAACAATTGGGAATTTGAATGCCATCTCAGAACAGATTATGTTTAAATCCAGAGGAACCACTGTACTGTTTGAAGGTCTGGACTTCAAAGAATGGAATTTGTTTAAGCAGGTTTTTTAATGTTGGTTTTGTTGTTGCCATTGCTGTAGTAACTTTGTGTTGAGTACTGGCACATTTGATTTAGTTTGCTTTAAATCGCTTGTTACATTGTGAGAGACACATTGTGACTACAGACTAGTGGGCGTGACCCCCCCCCCCCCCCCCCTTTTCCCCCCCAGTAATGACTGGCACCTTTTTTCCAATAAAAAAAGCTCTGGGTTTAGGTAACTCTTGTTTGTTACCGAAATAATATGCATTTAATGATGTATGTTGGGCCAAATTTTGTGATGTATGTTTGAATTGTGTAATTATCGTACACACTGAAAGCATAATTCAATTTTGCAGAAAGGAATGAATTGCTTGAGAAAAACCCAGCACGGTTTGGAGGATTCCTCGCCTTTCTGTGTGAAATATTTGGTATCATGAGAACTGCTACAAATGAGGTTAGTTTTCTGTTTTACTTTTGAATTAGTAAAGTTGGTCATTAGCCGAGATTCCAGCTTCACTGCAGTCGAATCACTTCATAACTAATCCGTTGCCATGCCAGTGGAAATCTCTCAAAATGTCATTCATTGTCCTATCTAAAAAAAAACTAGTCAAAAATTTCTCAGTTCCAGCAAAATCTGAAGCTTTTTCTCGCAGTGTGAATACATGTAAGGCAATAGTCAGATGTGCCATTACTAACAGTCTCCCACCAGAACTGCAGCTCACTGTTAATGCAGTCAGTCACTTGCGAAAGGCTGCATGTGCACACACAGTACTGCATAAGTACAAGTAAAATCCAAATGTAATTAGCCACCCACCATTTTTTAGTGCAGGTCACAACACAAAACCATTGTGGAAACCACCTGTAGCCTTTTTAGAATCCACTTTTTGACTTCTCAGGTTTCTCCCGCAGGTTTGTAAACCTCTTATAAATCCAGATGCTGACTTCTTAATTTCCCCTACCAATTGTTAAGCCTCTTATAAATCTTTTTTTTTTCTCAGGTTGTTCTCACTAATTTTTAAGCCTCTTATAAATCTCAATTTTGACTTGTCATTTTTCTCTACAGGTTTTTAAGCCTCTTATAAATCCGCTTTTTGACTGCCTGAACCTTGTACTGGGTCCTGACAGCAGCGGAGATGGAGATGATAGCGATGATAAACCAATTAAAGGAAGCAGTGACTTTGTCATAAATGAGGATGTGTGTGAAACATTTACAGTCCAGGTTAGATGAAACATTAATGTTGGTAATGTTTCTTCTAACATCATTGTAAATCATAATGGCAAGATAGATGGGAAAAGAGCAACAGAAAGGGAAAAAAATATACTTGGATGCCTTGACCATGTGATGGGGTGAGTTAAGAGTACTGACGTGACCGTGTGAGATTGTGAAGTGTGATGACCTACACTTATCGGCATTGCGCATGATGATGGTACATGGTATCATTGTGAATTATTTACCTAATGTTTGTCTCTCTCTCTCTCTCTCTCTCTCTCTCTCTCTCTCTCTCTCTCTCTCTCTCTCTCTCTCTCTCGCTCTGTGTTGGGTGGGGTACATGGAGGTGCAACACTTATCGGCATTGCACATGATTAATGGTACATGGTTATCATTCATTGTGAATTATTTACCTAATGTTTTTCTCTCTCTCTCTCTCTCTCTCTCTCTCTCTCTCTCTCTCTCTCTCTCTCTCTCTCTCTCTCTCTCTCTCTCTCTCTCTCTCGCTCTGTGTGGGTGGGGTGGGAGTGCAACACTTATCGGCATTGCACATGATGATGGTACATGGTATCATTTTGAATTATTTATCTAATGTTTCTCTCTCTCTTTTTCTCTCTCTCTCTCTCTGTGTGGGTGGGGTGGGAGTGCGACACTTATCGGCATTGCACAAGATGATGGTACATGGTATCATTGTGAATTATATACCTAATGTTTATCTCTATCTCTCTCTGTGTGGGTTTTTGGGTGGGTGGGGTGGGAGTGCACGCACATACACACACAAGTACACACTCTCTTTCTCTCTCTATATATATATTATTGTGAAACATTACTTTAATATACATATACTCAGTGTCGTGAGGAAAATGTTCATTTACTGAACATACCATATTTTCCCAAATATAACACATAATTATTTTCTTAAAATATAGTCTAAAAACAGTGTGTGTCTTATACAATGGTTGTAGATTTTTACCGAATTTCTTATAAAATATCCTGTACAGGGCTTCATTTGGGAGTGCCAGTTCAGGGCCACATAAAATGAAGAAAAAAAAATAATAAAAGTTCTTTCCTGCTATAATAGTTTTTACGCTTGGCTTCATTAGGTTACAGTTTGCCTATGAATGTTGCAGAAAAACATTTTCATAGATTGTCTGAATTCAGGTTAAAAGTTGAATCCAGTTTGCAAATGTGAATGGAAATCGTGCTGCTGAAATTAAATTTGTTCCTTCTCCAACGAAAAAGAAAACAATCCGACTGTTGACTGGAATAAGAAAACCTAGTGAAGATGCTACGGAAGAAGAAGTCCATGAGAGGCCAGTCGGTAAATTTGCCTGATATGGAGAGGGAACTGAATATACTCATTGAAGAGTAAAGAGCAATATGAATTCCTGTGTCCACCAAGATGGTTCAGCATGAGGCAAGAAGAATTGCTGGTGAGAAGAAGTTAGTGATTTCAAAGGAGGGCACACCCCTGTGTGGGTTCCGGGGCCCCATTGTGGGGAAAACAAGAATAGACCCACTGCCTCCCCAAAAGCATGTTGTAAGAGTCGACTAATTGGGAAGCTTCCTTTGAAGTCGGAGTGCATCTGCCGGAGAGGCAAGGAACCGACAGTCTGTATTCAAGCGAATGAGATCTGTAAAACTGATGCACACGCAGGTTCTGGAGCAGGACTGCAGTTCAGTAGTGGACGAGCGACCAGAACTTTCCACCAGAGTGTACAGCTGGTGAACGTGAAGAAGAAGAAGAAAGGAGGGCACAATTGATGGAACCAGGTTCATGAAGTGAAGGCACTATCCATCTATGATTTGGCCAAATTGTCTGTGCCACTTATCAAATTGTACATCATATTCATCTGCCATCATTCTCACAGTCAGGTATCATCTTTATGTGTCTGTTCTCTGACTTTGACATAGAGTTGATCATTACCTACTCTAAGCCAGCATACCGCGATCGAAACCCACTGCAGGCTGCATGGATTTTTGTCGTGGTATGGGGCGTCGCAGGTCGACCCAGCCTAAAATGGGTACCAGGATGGGCTGTCCTGGGAAAGTAAAGACAGCCGGCGTAATGCTGACCTCAAATAAGAGCCTGTGCAAAAAAATCACCTTCCCAGGATAAGTAATTAACGAAAAAATTATTTAAAATACAACGGCACAAATTTGTAAGCACACTATAGTTATATGGCCATCTAGTTTTTCTCAGTGCGTGTCCTACCCAACACCTTCTTTCCATCATAAATTTACTGAAATGTGTCTAGTTTCTGTTCCAAAGCTATACATCAGTAATTCTAATGTATTGTTTCATTCCTTCTATTCTATGTTGGCACCAGTCACTTTCCCACTGCAATGTTTTTGAATCAAGCGTTTCCCTTGCAGCTCCAGTGTATAGGCAGGCTTTTAGATGAGCATGCGGAAGATCAGATGAAGGAACTGATGAATCGCATCAGGACTGGAATCATCATTAGCAAGTAAGGGCACTGTACTCTTACCGGTTTTATTCTCTAACCTGTAGGGATTATTATTCTTTGTTTATTAATGTTGTTAACTTGTTCACTCATAGACAAAAATTACTTTAATCCATTAAATCCTAAACATTGTAAACCAAAAGTAAAACATGTTTGGTCTGTGTGGGTTCATATACAATTTTTTGGGATAACATGAGTTAACATTAAATCTGGGACAGAAAGGACTAGTGTAAATATTTTTAGTGAATATATTTATATCTGGGCCTCCTACACACTGTGCACATAGAACCTGTGGAATTTAACTATGCTTTTTGAGAACATTGGAATTTAGGGGAATGTGTCACAATCTGAAGTGACTAGATGTAGTTTTCTTGGGGTCACAGGGTTAAGAAAGGCATATGATGAAGGTAAGCCCAGTAACACTTGGTGAGTTTTTTGTTGTTGTTGGTACGTCTCCTTCGGCATTCTTGGTCTGCTCCCATTCACCTCCTTTCTGTATGTGGATTCTGTCTCTCTGTCAGCTGCCATTCTCTCTGTATGCCTCAACCATTATCTCTCTGTGCCCTAACCACTCTCTATGTATGCCCCAACCCCCCTCTCTCTCTCTATGCCCCAACCATTGTCTCTTTATGCTCCAACCATTCACTCTGTATGCCCTAACCACTTTCTCTGCATGCCCCAACCACTCTCTCTTTATGCCCCAACCATTTTCTCTCTCTATGCCCCAACCATTCTCTCTGTATGCCCAAGCATTTTCTCTCTCTATGCCCCAACCACTCTCTCTTTATGCCCCAACCATTTTCTCTCTCTATGCCCCAACCATTTTCTCTCTATGCCCCGACCACTCTCTCTCTATGCCCCAACCATTTTCTCTCTCTATGCCCCAACCATTCTCTCTGTATGCCCTAACCACTCTCTATGTATGCCCCAACCCCTCTCTCTCTCTATGCCCCAACCATTGTCTCTTTATGCTCCAACCATTCACTCTGTATGCCCTAACCACTTTCTCTGCATGCCCCAACCACTCTCTCTTTATGCCCCAACCATTTTCTCTCTCTATGCCCCAACCATTCTCTCTGTATGCCCAAGCATTTTCTCTCTCTATGCCCCAACCATTTTCTCTCTATGCCCCGACCACTCTCTCTCTATGCCCCAACCATTTTCTCTCTCTATGCCCCAACCATTCTCTCTGTATGCCCCAACCACTCTCTCTTTATGCCCCAACCATTCTCTCTCTATGCCCCAACCTTTCTCTCTCTGTGCCCCAACCATTCTCTTTCTATGCCCCGACCATTTTCTCTCTATGCCCCGACCATTCTCTCTCTATGCCCCAACCATTTTCTCTCTCTATGCCCCAACCATTCTCTCTGTATGCCCCAACCACTCTCTCTTTATGCCCCAACCATTTTCTCTCTTTATGCCCCAACCATTCTCTCTGTATGCCCCAACCACTCTCTCTGTATGACCCAACCACTCTCTCTCTCTATGCCCCAACCATTCTCTCTGTATGCCCCAACCATTCTCTCTGTATGCCCCAACCATTCTCTCTGTATGCCCCAACCATTCTTTCTCTCTATGCCCCAACCATTTTCTCTGTGTGCCCCAACCAATTTCTCTGTGTGCCCCAACCATTCTCTCTGTATGCCCCAACCATTCTCTCTCTGTGTGCCCCAACCATTCTCTTTCTATACCCCAACCATTCTCTTTCTGTGTGCCCCAACCATTCTCTCTCTGTGTGCCCCAACCATTCTCTTTCTGTGTGCCCCAACCATTCTCTTTCTGTGTGTCCCAACCATTCTCTCTCTGTGTGCCCCAACCATTCTCTTTCTGTGTGCCCCAACCATTCTCTCTCTGTGTGCCCCAACCATTCTCTCTCTGTGTGCCCCAACCATTCTCTTTCTATGCCCCAACAATTGTAGTCTATTAGCCCTGATGGTGCTGGTAATTAATGATAATTTAAACAGGTTAGGAATATTCTAGTGAGAATGCAGCCAGACCAAACTCCATTTGAGACTTTATACCGCCGAATTTCTGGAAATAAGACGGAGAGGAAGACCAAGAAAGAGGTGAATAGATAGTGTAGCTGAAACCTGCAAAAAGATGAACAAACCCATCACCCAAGCCACGCCAGAAGTGCATGCAGAACACTATGACACTGGGCTGAGATGACAACAGAAGAAGAAGAAGGAATTTTCTTATTGCTTATTCTCCATTCTCTGCTGTTTGCATATTTGATGGGAACCAAAGATTTTTCATGAGATTCTGTTCTCAAAAGTATGTAATGAGGCTTTGTCTTTTTTTTTTTCAAGTTGCACTTGAGGTTTCAGTGTCATTAAGGACAGTTGGTCTTATCAGTCCACTATTCACTATTACATTCCACTATATTCCATTATATTCTCCAAATATGACCTTGAATCCCAGATCAGCTTAATTAGTCGTAATTGGGTACTAGGTAAAGTCCTGGGAAGTAACAGCAGCTGGCTTGATCTTGACCACATACATGAATTACTGAATGCCAGTTGGTCTATAAAATATATATGTATGCGCCCCATATGTCTGAAGTTGTGGAAAAGATCCTTTACGTACTTTTGCAGATGATTGGATGTATTTTTGGTAACATTTTCACAGGAGTTCACCCAGAGTTCGCTGTTGCTTGTTGGAGGTTGTGGAGACTTACGCCCGAGGATGGGAAATGGCAAATAATGATACAACAAAGTTCTACTGCGATATGGTTGTGGAGATCATGTCTGGGCTTGTGTTGTGAGGGCAGGAGATCATGACTGGGCTTGTGTTGTGAGGGCAGCTACAACTGGTGTGAGAGAGTCTCATCAGTCATCAGGTCCTATCTGCACAATGAAATTTGCTGCAGTGGATCTCTATTTCTGTCACTCTTCTTCTTCTTCTTTGCTTTCACGAGCTGTAAACTCTGGCAGAAAGTTCTAGCTGTTCATCCACTCCTGGACTTTGGTCTTGTTACAGATCTGGCTCATTAGTTTGCAGAATCATTTCCTCGCCTCTCAGGCAGGTACACACTGACTTTCAGGGAAACACCCCTATACCTTCATTTTTTAAGGCATGCTTGTTAGGGACGCAGTGGGTTAGTTCTTTTTCTCCCAGATGGGGACTCAGAACTTAAAAGTCCCTCATCTTGATTGTAAACTCTCACAGACTGCTGTTCCTCTATCTCTTGATGTCCCCCCCACTTGTCTCACTGTTTGCGTCCTGCTCTCGTATCTTTTTATAGTATGCTTACTTCAAGAGTGTTGTGTCTTTTTAATATGGCTGAAATATTTCACCTTTTTAATGTCAGTTTTAACAACTGTTTTTAATTCCTTGGCTCTCCAAATGTCTCCATTTGATTGTTTTTATCTCCGTGAAATGCAACCCATTTGTCTGTTCATCCACCTCTCCAGAGGCTCAACTTGACTTTCTTGCTGGCTGTTCATTGTGCAGGTCTTCTTCTGTGTTTGCCCTTCAAGAGCGTTGGCACACTGCATTGTGGTTCACAGCTAGGCTGTCATATATGCGTCTTTCGGCCTAACATATCTGATTTCAGCAATTCCTTAATTAGTCATCTTTTATCGCATGCTTTTTAGGAAGCTGTGGATCCTTTATCCATCCCCCCCCCCTCCTCTAAATGGGGCCCCAGAACCCACAGGGAACTCTGCAGCACAGATTAGGCTTGAATATACATAAGCGCAAATCTCACAGCCGTGCTGTAAACAGGCACAACACAGTTACATCTTGAGATGAATACAGAAGAAGAATGTGCATACAATTTGACAGTTCTCGTGTTTAATGTGTTGTTTAAGAGATACATCAACTAGCTTTATATTGTAATCAATATTGTGTACTGTTGGTTTGTTCTTTGTACTTTTCTTGGTAATTACCGTATTTCCCCAAGTATAAGAAGCACTTATTTTGCAAAATTACAGGATCTAAAACAGGGTCTGATAGTATATTATTGGTGTTTTCCAAATTTCCGGTCCCAAAATTAAGGTGTGTCTTTTATACATGAAAGCACCTTATGCTTGGTACAATACATTTTAATGCACTTTTTAAAAACAAAAAGCAAAAGATCAATTTCCAATATAGAGCCATTTTTGTTTTTAAATATTTGCCTCTGTGTCTGAAGGTCTTGGGTTCAGATCTGTGGGAATCCACAGCGAAGATTTGTATAATTGGTCTATAACTCTAGACTGAAAATTATAGCAAGGTTGTGCTTAATGGAAATAAAGACAGGAGAACAGGAAGAGGGTACAAAATAGGGAGGAGATGGGAGATAGAGGGAAGGAAAAGGAGAGAGAGAGGGTCCAAAGAAAAGCAATGAGAAACAAGGAGAGAGAAAATTGGTTATACATGAGAACAGAAAATAGAAAAGTGCTGGCCGACTTTACTTCACAGAGTATTTCCTGATATAAAATTTAGGCTGGGTTGTAAATTTTTACAAATGGTTGGCCTGATAATTAAAACATATGACCACGAGATAAGCAGATTAGTGTGGTAATCTCTGAACTGCTGTAGTTATCAATTTTTAAACCACCATTAAAAAGACCTAGTTAATGTCTTTGGTATAAGAAGTTGAATCTGTAAAGTTGGTGTTGTCTGTCTCTTAGGCATTGTGAACACATTTTGTAATTCCACTATAGCCTGTTAAATTCTAGCTGCAGCGATTTTGCCAGCAGAGCACTTTTCTTCGATTTTGATAGTTGTATGTAGTGTTGCCCATAGAGATAGCAGTGGCAAACTACTGAGCATAAAATTGCTTAGTAAAGCTGTAAACACCTAAATAATTCTGGAGTTAGTTCTGCAATATTCTGTCAAGGATATGTAACTAAATTTTTAGTTTATGTTAAGATAATTAATATCAACTTATTTATTTCAATACATTGTAACTTTCTGTTAAGTTTTCATTGTTTTTTTAATGTTTAAAATAAAAGCATGGTCCTGTGTGAGACAGTATTGTAATCTTTGTGAATGAATTGTTTTAAGCTGTAATTTGCAGGCGGATGTGGTATTGCATTCATCTTTAATTCGAACAAATCCTGTTTAAAGTATCTCACCAGTTCCATCGCATCGCGCATGTCACTAGGTCTCCAGTTTAGATTATAATTGTGACTCGGTTATGTGTGCCAAATAAAATGGCTATCATCTTTGCACGCCACGCCACCAATAGCCCTGCAGTTCTGATGCGATGACCCAAATACTGTCCCGAGTCCGGACCAACAATGAAGTCATCTACCGGTGAGCCACTGAGCAACCGAGTCGCCAATGAAGGGATCTTGCCAACACTCAAGGAAAAGGCAAGATGGACATTCAGACTGGTACCATGGAAATGGTTTGCTGGCTGCTGAAGATGGGCTTATGAGAATTCTGAGATGTCATTTCTTAATTCAGCTTGTAGTGCAGAGCTTGTACTCTGTGTTAAAGGTTAACTTTGTACCATCTGTGACATTGGAGAGCTTATGGTAATATCTGTTTTCAATGGATTATGTGGTTCTATAATGGTAAATATCTGTTTTTGGTGTAAATAAAATATTTTAATGAAATATTTGAGAAAATTGATTTTCCAGTTCTGAGTGGTGTATTTCTACTAGGGTGAAAGTGTTTATGGGCAATATTTCCTGAAGACTGGATTGTGAACCTTCTCTTCTTTTCCTCTCAGTGTTCTCTGGCTGTTGGAAAGTTCTGGTTGTTTCAGACCACTTGAGTTTTGCATGCTCATCCATTTTACCGATCTGGCTTTTCTATATGCAGTTTACTAATTCCTTGCCTGTCAGGCAGATGCACTCGGACTTGGTGGAAAACGCCCCTAATTAGTCAACTTTTAGGACGTGCTTATTAAAGGGGCAGCGAGTCTATTCTCCCTCTCCCCCAAAACCCTCACTGGGAATTTCTTCTCCTCATTCTGCCCATCCATTATCCTGTCTTTTACTGTCATGCATAGCTCACCCCATTTGCTTCCCATTCTTTAACTTCATTCTGCGATTCCTTTCTCCGTGTGTTTTTATTTGTTCAACTCCCTTTATTGAGGTAAATGCCAGTTCACACCATTATCCTAACTTTTACTGTCATGCATAGCTCATGCCATTTCCCTTTCTCCATGTGTTTTATAAACCCCTTTATTATTATATGCTCAGGTTTTCTGAGGTGTAATGTTTAGAATAGTAAACAACCTCAAATGTGAAATCTTTTTAGCAGTGTTTTAGGGATGGAAAGCTGTACAGCCCAACTTGTAATTTAAATGGACTCAGAGCAGGCTACTGAAGATTTGTCCTAGATGTAGTGTGGCTTGCAATCACTTGAAAGATTCAGATCAGGAATAGATAGATTATCTACTCTGAATAATCAGTGTGTGCAGGGAAAGGAGAAAGCTGATAGGCTGGCTGCTGCCACTTCTCTGGGTGATGAGCTATTGTTTGATAATTTGGGGTGTAGTGAAGGTTTTCAGGGGACAGTGGAACAGAAGTTTCCACAGCTGGAGAAACTCAATTAGTGAGGATTGAGCAGAGGATCTAGGTCTTCTTCGATCCTTCTGTCAGAAAACTTATATCAAGAGGCTGCCAGCCTTGATGAAAGTTACCATGCAGTCCATATTTCCTCGTGTACCAAACAGCTTTGTCTTTAGTGAGGTGGGAACAGGCCAGACTGTGTCTCTGTTGGCAGCATACAATCGACAGTGTTGGAACACAAGCTCAGCATTTTCCGGTTAAATCTGGGCAGTTTAGCTCACACAGTTGAGCTGAGCTGATTCAAGAGCCGACTACACAGCACTCAGGGCATTCCCATAATTGCTCCGTCCCTATCTTCAGCAGCCAGCGAAGAGTTCTGAAACTAATGGTGCCAGTAGCATTCTGATTAAACTTCCATCTTGCCTTTCCTCTGAGCCTCGAGCATCTGCCACAACCTCTCATCACTCCCCCCTGC
Source organism: Candidula unifasciata (assembly GCA_905116865.2). NCBI lineage: Eukaryota > Metazoa > Mollusca > Gastropoda > Stylommatophora > Geomitridae > Candidula > Candidula unifasciata. Next base: position 406,705 of record CAJHNH020001233.1, on the reverse strand, counting down.
ATCAATCTCACCAGACTACGGTGATCCACCTGCTCCTCTGAACTGTACACAAGGCCCTGAATGACTTCAGTGACTGACAATCAATCAACAAACACTTCTCTGCAAAATATTTTTAATGTGAAGTCTGGAATATTATCAAATGACATTGCCAGAATGAATATTCACACAAAGATTTAAAACTGAATTATAAATGAATTGTGAACTGAACATTCGGAAGAATTAGCAGATAAACGTCATAAAATGTTCTGGTATAAATACAGCCTCGGACAGCTTGAATATAAATACTCTGATAAAAGGGCTGCCTCGGATAAAGTGAATATAAATACTTTGATAAATTACTGCCTCGGATAGTGTGCATATTAATGCTTTAATAATTTTTAACAGAAAACCTCCTTAGAAAATGTTAATACAAATTCCCTTGCAAAAATACTGCCTCGGATAGTGTGAATATAAACGCTGATATAAAAATACCACTTTGGATAGTGTTAATATTCACCACTGATTGTTGACAGAATGTAAGAAGTACTGTTGTAAAAATAAAAGAAAACAGACAAATCAGTTTTTTTTTTTTAAAGTGTAACGTTTCTGCAAGGGAGGTTAGCAGCAGTGGATAGATGCATTCACAACTGTCTTTAGCAATATTACATGGTGAATAGCCAATCTTTTCTGTGGTGTGACTCGTTTTACTGTCTGATGCACAAGAATGGTCTTTTTCTAAACCTCCTGCCTCACAAATTAAACCCTGTATATCGAGGATTGTGAAAGGTTCAATAACTGTTAAGCCACAGAATCCCACTTATGTGTCAATGATGTATCTATTTAGATGTTATTCTATTTTTAAAAATGAAGTGAATTTAACTTACATTTTGGATATCAGTACTAAAAACTTTAAAAAATATTGTGTTTCATTTTATGTTTTTTTCAATTAAAAATAATGATATGAATTCCAAATAAATTCTATATTTTGAATTCTTTATTAGCGGTCAAATATTATAATTGTTTCAATATAAAACGCTGCGTCCATGGCTTAGGTGTTACAAGTCCGACTCTTAATCCAGCGTACCGCGATCGAAACCCACTGCTGGCTGCGTGGATTTTTATCATGGTACGGGGCGTCGCAGGTCGACCCAGCCTAAAATGGGTACCAGGATGGACTGTCCTGGGAAAAGTAAAGACAGCCGGCGTAATGCTGACCACATTACCCACCGAGTGCTGATGGTCTGTAGAAATATGGGCGCTCTACCCATATGTCCGGTACACCTAAAGGCGTGGAAATGGATCTTTACTTTTTTATTTTTTCAATATAAAACCCTAGATCCAGCACATAAAATTAGCACAAGCATATATGCCGCACACATGATGAGATGTTATTCTATGCAATATCTTTATTAACTATGTTGAGAATATGAGTTCTATAGAGTTATAATTAGTCAATCTTGATTTACAGAAGGGAATCATGTACAATCATCAAACTGACAGAAAATAAACGGCATTTGCACACATATGGTTTTACTGAAGAACACCTCAGGCAGATGAAAAATGTCATGAAGATAACTCTGTGGAAGTCAACGTACAAAGAGACTTGGTTATTCATATCAGAAGAGGACAATCCACATACTCCGGGCATGTCTTAAGAAGGGGAAAACTGGAATATGCTCAAGCCAAGGGGAAAGAGAGCCAGGGGGTACCAAGAGAGACAGGGGGTACCAAGAGAGCCAGGAAGTACCAAGAGAGCCAGGGGGTACCAAGAGAGCCAGGGGGTACCAAGAGAGACAGGTGGTACCAAGAGACAGGTGGTACCAAGAGAGCCAGGGGTACCAAGAGAGACAGGGGGTACCAAGAGAGACAGGTGGTACCAAGAGAGCCAGGGGTACCAAGAGAGACAGGGAGTACCAAGAGAGACAGGTGGTACCAAGAGAGACAGGTGGTACCAAGAGAGCCAGGGGTACCAAGAGAGACAGGGGATACCTAGGCAGCCAGGGGGTTCCAAGAGAGCCAGGGGGTACCAAGAGAGACAGGGGGTACCAAGAGAGCCAAGGGTACCAAGAGAGACAGGTGGTACCAAGAGAGACAGGGGTACCAAGAGAGACAGGTGGTACCAAGAGAGACATGTGGTACCAAGAGAGACAAGTGGTACCAAGAGAGAAAGGGGTACCAAGAGAGACAGGGGGTACCAAGAGAGCCAGGGGGTACCAAGAGAGACAGGGGATACCTAGGCAGCCAGGGGGTTCCAAGAGAGCCAGGGGGTACCAAGAGAGACAGGGGGTACCAAGAGAGCCAGGGGTACCAAGAGAGACAGGTGGTACCAAGAGAGACAGGGGTACCAAGAGAGACAGGTGGTACCAAGAGAGAAAGGGGTACCAAGAGAGACAGGTGGTACCAAGAGAGACAGGTGGTACCAAGAGAGCCAGGGGTACCAAGAGAGACAGGTGGTACCAAGAGAGACATTTGTTATAAGGCCCATTAAATCACTGGTGTGGCTCTGCCAAGGAAACTATCTGTCCAAATAATGCCATCTTCTACAGTTAATACTTTTTTATAGCCCACAAATAATTTTATGAATATCCAGATAGCGTTTTTTAGAAAAACTGTTTCCTATCCCATAAGAAAGATAATCTATAGTAGGATAGAAAACAAAAAATACTGAAATCAAAAAGAAAAACAAAGCAACTACACCCACAATAGTCACTGAAATAGTCTCCATGTAGGTCCCCTTTAAGAAGGGGGGGGGGGGAAATAAACGACATTAAAAAATTAGCAACAAATCCTTTAAAGTAGATCTATTTAACTAAGTTTGTTCAGGGGCCAAATGTTGAAAATGGGTATCACCATGGGCCAGAGTCCCATCTAGAAAGATCATTAATACGATAGAGCAGGCCACTTGCTAGTCCTCTGTGGCTAGCCCAGATTCAGCTTGCTGGCCACCAGTTCCTTAGCCCTGCTTTATGGGATGTTGCACACCTAGCATTTGTTTGTTGTTTCACTTAGGCAATTTGTAAGTTTAGTATTAGTAGTTTGTCTCAATGGTCAGCTCTTCGTTAAAAAAAAAGTTAGCTGAAATATATGAAACATTGCATACTGAAGGAATTCACACACCCTTAGATGCATTAGGCGTATGTTACAGCAAAACCAAAAAGGGTGCTTGTCAATTCAAGTTTCAATGTTTATCCCAAGTGTCAGAAAGAGACAGACATAATTTTTCTCGTCATTTTACCAGAAGAAGGAAACTAAAGCATGTTGTGACCACTGGAATAATCTGTGGAAGGAGAGACAGAGGAAGACAACGTAAGAAGTTTCTTGACATCCTTTTGGCGCTTCATGGAGGGATGTCAAACAAACTGATACACAGAGTTCCAGACTGCAGATTGTGGACAATCATGATCGCCCACGCCAGTCTGCAAGGCACTTGATAATGGAGTTTTACATGGTGCCAAACATAACAATATTTTAACAGACCAGCCCAATCAGTATTCAGTGGGTGTTGGCATGGTTAACATCATTCTGGCTGCCTTTACTTCCAATGTCATTTCCAAGTACCAATTCAGACTAGGTCAGTATGGGAGCCCAGGCAATATTTTGTCTAACTAGAGATTAAAACATAACCACTGTGCTGGCTAGAAAGGCAAGCACACCAACCGATGCATTTCCACTGTTACCTTCTTCTTATTATTATTCTGTATACACCCTTAAAGTGCAGTTGGCATGTTGTTTTTTTTTACAGCTAGGGTGGGATATTTGTGCCCATTGGCCCCACACATCTCATTTCAGCAAATCCCTAATTTGTCATCTTTAACTTCATGCTTGTTAGCAAAGCAGTGGGTCTGTTCCTTTCTTTTTTCTCTCCCTATGTCAGTTCAGAGTCCCATGGTGCAATGTGTTGCAAACTATTCCTCCCTCACGACTCCTAATGGCATAAGTGAAAATGTATCAAGAGGATTGTTTGATCTTTGTCACTAGCTTACGTAAGAGTCTCTTCCTTATGTGTTGATGTAGAATTAGCAGATGAAACAAACAAGAAACAAATGTAGTGGAGAAATAGAAAGGAAAAAAACAAACTGGACAAAATAATCAATATAAATTGTTGAAACAAACACAGCTCATCCCGGCATGGGTAACTGAAAAGGAAGCCTTAGAATATCCATGGGCACAAGCACAGAGGCCATAGGAACATCATAGGTATGCCACAAGGATTGGCTCTGCTCTCCATTTTCAGCACACGCAGAGAACTTTCTGTGGTGGAGTCTGTACTCTTATGTGATGGCTGAAAGGCAACAGTTTTGCTAATTAGACTGACTTCTTTCATATGTGATGGCTATAAGAAAACCGTTTTGGTAATTAGACTGACTTCTTTCATATGTGATGGCTATAAGAAAACCGTTTTGGTAATTAGACTGACTTCTTTCATATGTGATGGCTATAAGAAAACCTTTTTGGTAATTAGACTGACTTCTTTCATATGTGATGGCTATAAGAAAACCGTTTTTAATTAGACTGACTTCTTTCATATGCGATGGTTTAAGAAAAACATTTTGCTGACTTGACTTTTCATATGTGATGGCTATAAGAAAACCGTTTTGGTAATTAGACTGACTTCTTTCATATGTAATGGCTATAAGAAAACCGTTTTGCTAATTAGACTGACTTCTTTCATATGTGATGGCTATAAGAAAACCGTTTTGGTAATTAGACTGACTTCTTTCATATGTAATGGCTATAAGAAAAACTTTTTGGTAATTAGACTGACTTCTTTCATATGTGATGGCTATAAGAAAAACGTTTTGGTAATTAGACTGACTTCTTTCATATGTAATGGCTATAAGAAAACCGTTTTGCTAACTAGACTGACTTCTTTCATATGTGATGGCTATAAGAAAACCGTTTTGGTAATTAGACTGACTTCTTTCATATGTAATGGCTATAAGAAAAACTTTTTGGTAATTAGACTGACTTCTTTCATATGTGATGGCTATAAGAAAACCGTTTTGCTAATTAGACTGACTTCTTTCATATGTGATGGCTGAAAGGCAACAGTTTTGCTAATTAGACTGACTTCTTTCATATGTAATGGCTATGAGAAAACCGTTTTGCTAATTAGACTGACTTCTTTCATATGTGATGGCTATAAGAAAACCGTTTTGGTAATTAGACTGACTTCTTTCATATGTGATGGCTATAAGAAAACCGTTTTGGTAATTAGACTGACTTCTTTCATATGTGATGGCTATAAGAAAACCGTTTTGGTAATTAGACTGACTTATTTCATAAGCGATGGCTATAAGAAAAACTTTTTGGTAATTAGACTGACTTCTTTCATATGTAATGGCTATAAGAAAACCGTTTTGGTAATTAGACTGACTTCTTTCATATGTAATGGCTATAAGAAAAACGTTTTAATCAGACTAGCTTTTCTTTTCTTTAAAAAAAAAAGTATTTGCAACTTTTTAATTCCCTATCAAAACTGCAAGGTAAGAAGTAATAATCGTCGCTCTCATCACAGCATATCTGAAATCTATTTGATCCTTTGCCAGCTTTCACGCCCTGGGTATCTGTGATATCCTGTGACCATCGTCGTGCTAGTCGACCCCTGCCTTTTCTTTCAGTAACGACATCCTCCTTTTGTTTTCTCCAGGCTACTGATGCTTAAATATTTCGGTACCACAAGGTACAAAAGAAATTTAAAAAAATACTAAACTAAAAATTTTTAATTCTATTGTCAAATCAGTACTATTGTATGGGGGCGGAGACATGGAAAACAACTAAGACAATCACTAATAAATTACAGACATTCATTAACTGGTGTCTGCGCAGAATAGAGGGAATTAAATGGTATGATAGAATAACTAATGTAGAACTTTGGGAGAAAACTAAACGGGCTCCAGTGGACCAAGAGGTGAGGAAAAGACGCTGACGTTGGACAGGACGTACACTGAGAAAACAGCATAACTAGAATGTCTTTGCATTGGAACCCACAGGGGCACAGGAATAAAGGAAGGCCAAAAAACACATGGAGAAGAGAGCTGGAGAATGAGGTTAGGAAGATTGGGAGGACATGGGGAGACCTCCATGTAATGGCGAAGGATAGAACGACTTGGCGTGAGTTGGTTGAGGGCCCATGCTCCATTGGGGGATAGAAAGGCAGAAGAAGAAGAAGAGCACAGGGCTTAACAGAACAGGGCATGTATAGTGAAGAAATAACCGTGGTGATAAACACTGACTGCACTTAAGAAGAAAAAAAAGTAAAGTGCCACCGTGAATATTGAATGCATCATGACGAGACAAATAGAGAGGGAGAGAACTCACTGCTTACCTTGTGAGGTCTAGGTCTGATGCGTTTCCGTGTGTAGCCTTCAGTGGGTAGTGGAGTGACTTGAGTGTCGCTGCCTTCTGTCAGCGTCTCATTGGCTTCCAACGTGCTGTTCTCTATAAAGACAGTGCACCTCTATCAGTTCACATCGTATGTCAATATATCTTTGTCAGCTGAGGTCAGAGTTTTTAGAGTTTAGAACCAATCATGACGTACAGAAGTAAATTGTGGACAGTCAAATTAGTGAGAAGTTATGAGGAATCTGCAGCGATGTCGATGGCGTTTCACTCTACAGTTATCTCCCGTGTAGGTTCCGAAGTCCCATGGGGGAGGAAGGATTTGGGAAGCACACTATCTCCAGTGTTGGTCCCGAGGTCCCACGGGGTAGGAAAGATTTGGTGAACACAAAGGCATGTCGTAAAAGGCAGCTAATTTAGGGTTTTGCCTTTCATAAATATTAAGCCGAAAGGCACAGAAATTACAACCTAGCTAAAAACCACAACACAATGTGTCACCCGCCATTTTAAGAGTGGAGCAGAAGAAGAAGAATATCAGGGAGAGATATAAAACCGAACGAAAAGTATAACAAACACAAACTAAAGACGAAGAAGAATGAACGAACTTTATTTTCAAACGATCACAAATTGGGCGCGCAGGCCCGTCTCACACTCGGCCTTTCTAAACACCCATCTTTCTATTATAAAATGATGAGAAAACTACGTTGTTCGCCCATCACAAGTGATGAGCCCCATTCTTTCTTTCATCCCCCATAAAACTATAGTTGACTTTCGATGAGACCTAAGAAAAAAAAAAGCAGGAGGAGAAGAAGAAGGTGATGATGATGACGATGAAGAAGCACGGTGTTGTCTATCATCTTATATGGATGTGAAAGTTGGATTCTAACTGCGGAAATGGAACGGAAGAACTTTCGAACATAAATTTTGTAAACGCATTCTAAAAAATTAGCTTTTTACAACAACAACAAAAAACCAATACAAATGTGAGAGACAAAATTAACAACTTTGCAGGACATCAGCCTCTTCTGGCAGTGTTTAAACATCACAAGCTAGCTTGGTTCGGATACGTGGTGAAACATGATTCGATTGCAAAGACTGTACTTCAAAAAGAGGGGAGCAAAGAAGAACCCAGAATTACAACATCAAGAAATGTACAGGACTAAATTAATTACTATACACTGTTGGTTCAACGAGCGGAAGACAGAGAAAGATGGCGGCGGTTTTGTGTGCTAGTGCTGCCCTAGATATGGACAGCATCGTGTAGATTACCGATACCACAGCATTCGATAAGAGAGCTCAGGTCCAGTGCTGCATTTTGGGATAACTTAAAGGAGATTACAGCGTAGGGCTTCACAATCTGAATAGGCCTTAAACGAGTCCTAGTTTTGCAATTTAAGAAATCAAGACAACACACATTTTAAGTTGTAATTTAGAGACTTTTAGAGCGTTATATAATATATTTTCTGTGATTTTACTGATACATTATATTTTTATTAATTGACTAAATATGTCCAGTGCGGCGTCCATGGCGTAGGCATTGCGAGTCCGACTTGCAATTCCATCGATCCGAGATGGAAACCCAATGCTGGCTGCGGTATTATTATCATGGTATGGGACGTCGCAGGTCGACCCAGCCTAAAATGGGTACCAGGATGACTGTCCTGGGGAAGTAAAGACGACCGGCGTAATGCTGACCACATTACCCACCTAGTGCCGATGGTCTGTAAATATATTCCCATATCTTCCCATATGCCCGATACGCCCGAAGGCGTGAAAAGGGATCTTTACTTGACTATATATGTCCATTATCCATATATTTAAGGAACGTATACATTTTAAAGTCTTCTGGGATGAGCTGGTGTAATTTAAAACGGACAGGGCCTCTGGGTTTTATTTAGCTAATGGCCTTATCAAGTCTAAATTCGACCATGCTCGGGTCATCTATGCAAATTCCGCCTCAGTGGGGATTCGATCGCAGTACCTTCAGGCCATCAGGCAAGATGCAACTACTGCGCTAACGTGGCTCCTGTTCCCCTGCCTACCTAGATATAAACATAGGATTCTTCCTTCAAAGTTGGAGTGTGGTTGCCTGAAAGGCAAGGAACCAACAGTCTGTTTACTAATATGCCAGGTCTGAAAAACGGACGTGCATGTAAAATTCTTTGGTTGAGTTCTGGAACAAGCTCAAGGTTCAGAAGTGGACGAACAACTAGAACTTTCCAGTGGAGTTTAAGTCGGTAAACATGAAACAGGAAAAGAAGAAGCACTAACCTTTCATGGTATTATTTGACAATTCTTTGTTTCCTGTTATATTGCTTCTTTCTTGAGTTTCATCCAGATTATGTCGAGTCTCTTCAGGATTATTCAGAGTGCCTCCAGCATTGTTTCGGGTACCTTCAGCATTGTTCCGCGTGCCTTCGGGATTGTTCCGAGTGCCTTCAGGATTGTTCAAAAGACCTTCAGAATTGTTCCGAGTGCCTTCAGGATTGTTTCGAGTGCTTTCAGGATTGTTCAAAAGACCTTCAGGATTGTTCCGAGTACCTTCAGGATTTTGCCCAGTGTCTTCAGGATTGTTCTTAGTGTCTACAGGATTGTGTCCAGTGCCTTCAGGATTGTTTAGAAGACCTACAGGATTGTTGCGATTATCTTCAGGATTGTGCCCAGTGCCTTCAGGATTGTTCTGAGTACCTTCAGGATTGTGTCCAGTGCCTTCAGGATTGTTTAGATGACCTTCAGGATTATTGAGGTTATCTTCAGGATTCTTTCCAGTGTCCTCAGTATTGTGTCGAGTGCCTTCAGGATCGTGCCAAATATGTTCAGGATTGTCCTGAGTATCTTCAGGATTGTGCTGACTGTCTTCAGGATTGTGTCGAGTGCCCTCAGGATCGTGCCAAATATCTTCAGGGTTGTGTCCGGCGTCTTCAAGATTGTGTCCGGCGCCTCCAAGAGCGTGCCGGGCGCCTTCAAGATTGTGTCTGTACTCTGCCTCTTGAGAATTACTCCTGTCTTCAGTCTCTCCTCTATCACTTGCTGCAGTCACTGACTGATTTTCGTCAGCTGCAAACTCCTCAGATTGCCGCTGAAAATGTCTCTTCTCCACATTGTTGAAACTTTGAGGTGTCCTTCCAAGGTTTGGGATTTGATCCCCACTAGACACCGACAATGATGTGGACGTTAGAGAACCGGCCACTTTCTTCACAGTGACAGAGGGAATCATTTCTGAATGTGGATTCTGGCTTGTGGAAGTATACTCTCTTTGAGACACGCTGACACCATTAGTGAACTGTGGATACGTAGAATTAGTTTATTAGAAGAGATGTGACTTTTGATAGAATGTTGTGACAATCAGTAGAGATTAGAATAAATGTGGTTATAAACAGAGATAATAGTTAATTAGAAGCGTTGTGACTTTCGGCAGATAGTAATGGTAATAGTTAATTAGAAGAGGTGCCACTTTAGGTAGGCGGCGGTAATGGATAATTAGAAGAGCTGTGACTATAGGTTGAGGTAAAAATTAATAAGAATATACATGGGTATAAGTAGTAGTAGTGACTAGAACAGATGAGTCTTTAGATAGAGGTTACTATTAGAACAGATGGGACTATAAGAAGAGGTATTAGTTTCTTAAATAGATGTGAATGTAAACAGAGACTAGGTAATTTGAATAGCTGACTATGAGAAGCTGTAATAGTTAATTAGAATAAGTGTGACTAGAAGTAGAGGTAGTAGATAATTGAAATAATTGAGACTATAAGCAGAAACAATAGTTTTACAATAGATGAGCAATCAATTAGAATAGATGTAACTATAAGTAGAAGTAACAGTCAATTGGAATACATGTGACTATAAGAAGAGATAAGAGGTAATTAGAACACATAAGCTGAGATAGAAAGGTAATTATAATTTGTGTGAATGGGCTAATTATAATAGAAAAGACTGTAAGTAGAAGTAATCGTAATTAGAGCAGACATGTCTTTAGGTAGAAACAATAGTTAATTAGAACTGATGGGAATGTAAATAGATATAGTAGATGGCTGAAATTGTTGCGATTATAGATTTTAGTTTAGTTTAGTCGACGGATCAACATCATAGCACACGGGTGTAAACCCATAAGTGCTCTGTTCTACTTCTAACTCAAGCCTGAGTCTGAAGAGCCTTAGCGCAGTGCACAAACTCCGTGGCAGAGGCGAGTATCCTAAAATACTTTTGTGTAGATTTTCAACTCAAAATGTTGCCCGAGCAGCGCCGTTAAGCTACTCTTTTTCGATTTCTAAATGCAAATAGATGCTTTTACGTGCGCAACAATACACACGGGCGTCCGGTCTTGCTACCCAGAGACCAGGGAAAATAACTAGAAGTCAACGTAAAAAAAATCCTAGCCTTCACCGGGGTTTGTACCCGGGAACTCTAGCACTCCATACCTCGAGACCGCACAGCGCCCATGTTGTTGTGATTATAATCAAAGGTAACAGTTAACCAGAGTAGCTGCTACTGTATGTAGAGATAATAGTAATTATAATAGATATGACTATAAGCCGAAGTAACAGGTAATTAGAAAGTATGTGACTGTAAGTATAAAAAAAGGACCCTTTTCCACGCCTCCAGGCGTACTGGGCAAATAGGGCTTCATCTTTATTTTATAGACCAATTGGCACTTGGTGGGTAATATGGTCAGTATCACACCGGGCGCCTTTACTTCCCAGGACTGCACCTGGTACCCACTCAAGGCTCGGTCGACCTGGAAGCCGAGGTCATTTTAAAAAAAAAAGTCCTGCTCCGTCAGGACACGAACCCACGACCTTCCGATCCGCAGGCAAGCGTGACTATAAGTATAGGTAATCGTTAATTATAATATGTGTGTATATTTGATATGTAGTACATAATTGTAACTGTTGTGATTATAAGCAGAAATAATAGGTAATTAGAATATAAGTGACTGTAAGTATAAGTAATACTGATTTAGATTGTGGAGTTAAGTGAAAAAGATGGACGTGGGTTCAGTCAAGGCTTTCAACTCCACCGGGGTCTAAAGAACAGAAGAAGAATAACGAACAATAGCCCTGACTAGCTGTGACTGAGGAAGAGACAACAGTTAACTCTTTTAGTGTCAGAATGTTGTGTAGGATATGCCAAAGAAAATATACCTGTGATTAAAATGTATCAGTACAATATTCTCAAAACAGTAATATAATTATAGTGGCGACCACCGGATAAGCCAGATTTGTTGAATGTGTTCTGACCAAATACAAAGTGTATGGGTGGGGATTTAGTTGAATGAGTGATTTACACACCATGCGTTGTTTGGGACTCAAAGAGGTAAATATCGTTCTAGTAGTTTTCGAGACACCCAATAAGTCAGCTCTTGGTCAGATATGACTAATTCACCGTATATCGATAGTCGGTACCATCTGTTTTCTGTTAACAGCGAATGTTGGGCGGCGTTTACCAAACCTGACATTCCACATTGTGCCAACAGCTTCGGGCTGAGAAGCACACTGGAGAAGATAATAACCTCATATTAAGAAAAGAAAATATAACCCGAAAACTTAGGCAGGGATAACTAGGCCATAGTTGTGGTTAGCAGCTGCTCTAGGAGGGGAGCTCCCACAGGCGGACAGACATAGCACTGCTCTTCTGATTCCGCAGCTTGTTGTTTTTAAAACTTGCTGTGCTCATTTTTCTTTGTAGAAAATAAGGCAGGCCGAGTGAGAGATTATCCTGCACCGGCAAAACATGGTCACTACAAAGACCGCATTGGGTGCATTACAACCACACCCTATTTGTTAACTGTAGAGACAGCAGGTGGAAAATAGTTACACTTGTTGACCCACAGAGGGGAGTGGAGCAACTATTGATCTGTTATTTGTTACTTATTTGGCGTATTCACATCCTAGCACATCCGTCCGACCCACTCGTGCTCCGTCCTACGATGTGGCAGTAATTTCAATGTCTCCATGACCACCGTACCCAATGGGAGCTGACTGGTACATTTTCTGTCAGTGCTCCCCGCAACCAGTTTCTGCATACTTGTCCTCGTAATACATTTCCAACAGGCGTTTCAGCTCACTTATTCATGTATTATACATTGTATACTGTACATATGGATCTGTCCAGAGTACTAATGATGATCCCACTAAACACTTCTGCAAGCGTTTATTATTGCATGATAATTTATTCTCTACTCACTTATATACTTACCACATTATCATCATCTTCTAAGGTTTCATCTTGTCTCCCGTCTTCCACTTCTCCACAAACTGAATAAATCATTACGCAAATACATAAATATACAATGAAACGCGAATATGCATCCGCCATTGTTAAATCCAGATCATAAGAGGTTGTGCTATAAGTAACGGCAATATGGTAACAAACTAGAAAGGCAAATAGTGATATCTGATTTAAAAAAATAAGATAGTTTCTGGCTTTAGAAGTAAATCACCGCTCTGCAGTTGTCCGACATATTGCTGACGAAAAAATGGCGCTCTGCCTGTCGTGTCCAAGTTGCCAGTGTTTTGCACATCTGCAAGTTAACTAACGAAGTCATTCGAAAAGGTGATGAGAATGGAGATAACAAGTTTGCTGCTTCTTGTCCACACTTAAAAATTATGTGGCCAAAGAGTTGGGAGAAGACACAGAAATCAGTGTAGACGATACAGCTGTCAGTTCAAAGCAGTAATGGTGATATACCTAGCCGAATATAGAAATGTTAGCCTGACTACGCACAGTTTGACTTTTGTGTTTATGACGTAGAAACAATGGAACCAACCAATCACGTCTTTTCCTTTACTATTATGATCTGTTATGTGTTATCACAATAGACGTCACTGCACATTGGGCAATCTCATTGTTCATTTAAAGATAATCTTCATCGCACATCGGACATGACCATAAGTGCACCGATCTCCTTCTGAGTATGCCTCCAAGTGTTTTAGGCGAACAACTCCCATTCTGCTTTGGTTGATGTAATTACGGGTGGCTACTTTCTCATCGCTCTAGTTGGTACACCCAGTGTACGCAGTCTATTTAGTGAAAAATCATTTTCCACGAAACTGAAAGTCTCACAGCCTTAGTCTCTCGAATGGTATTGATGATGTCTCTCCTGTCCATCCCTGATAGTCGCACTTTCAGTCAGAGCCTCCGCTCCTTCATTTCTTTTCACACCAGCATACCCTGAGACATTCTCACTTGGTCTCAGTCTGCAGGGAAGAGATTCGACGTCGCAATGTTCAGAACTAACACATATTTACTCGTCTTTCTCCCCAACAGTCAGTGAGGCGTCTCCATACTGATAATGCATCGTGGTCATCTGGCTAACTACTCGTCTTGCATTTCTGCCCTCTCCGGTGGCGCCTAGAGCCCTCAAACACTCCCTACTGCATTATTTTCTCCAGGTACGGGTGTTTAGTGTCGTCCATTTTACTTGCTACCTAGCGTCACAAGCGAAAGATTTATTCTGCCTTGTGCAGGTGCAGTACGCAACCCTACGCCAGCATGACTAGTCCAGCCAACCAGTATGCATGCTCGTTCCCAAAAACGCCGGTATAATCCTGGTATAATATCCATGAGATTCTCATCACCTGCGATTTCTACATCGACGTGACCCATTCCATACAAAGAAAACCTGATTCCACCTTCCCCACTATACTCTGTGAATCCGTTACTACGACAACATGTATGGCTGAGATTTTCTCCATCCATCGGAATACCACAGTTACAGCCTCGAATTATATTATCATACTGGATGTAATTTCGCATGTCAAGCTCTACTCTAACACCCTTCGCCCCTTGATTTTGCAATGAAGTCCTATCCACTCTTTCTGTCCCTGAGCACTGACTCGTCAGCGTTTATAATTACATCTCCTGGCATAGAGTTATCCTCGCTTAGCTGTTGAATCCCACAAAAATCATTCCGTAATAAGCAATTAGGGAAACAAAACACTAGTGATGATGATGCTGATGATGATGCTAATAATGATGCTAATGATGATGATGATAATGATGATGATGATGATTATGGCCGTTGTGGCGGTGACAAGTTCACAAATTAAGTCTTTTACCTAGGGTGTAGGATGAATGGCCATAGCCATGCAAAGATTAAATAGCCTTAAAAGTCTTTGGTTTAAAAGGAGATCAAAATAAGAATTTTGAGAGCATACATCTTCCCTGTAGCAACATACGGATGTGAATCGTGGACTATCTCCCAGTCCTTAAAAAAAAAAAGAGAATAGGGGCCTTTGAGCTGAAATGCTATAGAAAGATTCTCAGAATATCTTCGACAAAGAAGAGGAGAAATACTGACACATTGAAAGATCTGAACATTGAGGAAGATTGGCTAATAAACAGCATCTGGTATCGGAAGCTAAAATATTTGGTTCATATCAAGCGCCATGACGGATTGAAAAAAAATTATAGCAGAAGGTATTGTACCAGGAAGAAGGGGCAGGGGCCGACCAACACGAAGATGGGTACAGGATATAAATTACTCCTTAAATATTAAAGTACACGAGGCGGGAGAGCTGGGGAGAGACCAAGTTTCTTTCATGCAGAACGTGATGAGAGCGACGTTTTGCAAAGGACCTGCTACATGATGATGATGATGACCTAGGGTGTCACAATAAAGACAGAGAAGATAACACTTTCTGCATAATCCCGAGAAAACTCCGACTAATGACCTATGCAAAGATTACGGAGATTTTTTTAGAATCCATTTATGGTGATTTGTATGAGCACAAAATTTATTATGGTAAACGTTAAGCTCACAGTTGGAAAAAATAGATTGCTTCCCAAAACTGATATTTTGAAGTATTGGGTATAAACAAACACCATCATCATCATCACCAGTTTCCACTTTTGCCATGAACTCTTCTTTCTGTGAAGGTAACAACTGCGATTCATTGTTTGATGGGTTGCAATGGTCACTATAGTTCAGTGTCTATTCAGAAGCTATCTAATATCATCAAGCCATGTTTTCCAAGGGCGGCTTCTTGCTTTCACGTGAAGCGTCTGCCTTGGAAGTTGTTCTGCATTCATAAGAGATGACCATACCACCCATTTGGCAAACAGGCTCATGCCCACCTGGAGTGGACCGGGCCCCGCCAGGGTTGAAATACTGCCCAAGACGCACCATGTCCACTGATAAAATGGACAGATTGGCGGACCCTAACAAAGTTGCAGAAGGTCAGCCTTTGCACCGCGCAGACAATTTCAAGAGAACGAACGAACGAACGAGCGAACTTTATTTTCAAAGGGTCACAAATTGGGCATGCAGGCCCGTCTTACATTCAGCCAGTCCAGTCAACCATCTTTCGCACAGGAGTTGTATTTTACTAATAAAGCATGTTATGGTCATATGATGATTTGCATATTATGAATATTATGAACATTATAAAAGAACACACAAGCATGAGTTGTAAAGTGCATGCATACATATAGACAGACAGACAGACAGACAGACAGACAGACAGACAGACAGACAGACAGACAGACAGACAGACAGACAGACAGACAGACAGACAGACAGACAGACACACACAGACACACACACAGACACACACACACACAGAGAGATACAGACAGACAGACAGACAGACAGACAGACAGACAGACAGACAGACAGACAGACAGACAGACAGACAGACAGACAGACAGACAGACAGACAGACAGACAGACAGACAGACAGACAGACAGACAGACACACACACAGACACACACACAGACACACACACAGACACACAGACAGACAGACAGACAGACAGACAGGCAGGCAGGCATGCATGCATGCATGCATGCATGCATGCATGCATGCATGCATGCATGCATACATACATACATACATACATACATACATACATACATACATACATACATACATACATACATACATACATACATACATACATACATACATACATACATACATACATACATACATACATACATACATACATACAACATACATACATACATACATACATACATACATACATACATACATACATACATACATACATACATACATACATACATACATACATACATACATACATACATACATACATACATACATACATACATACATACATACATACATACATACATACATACATACATACATACATACATACATACATACATACATACATACATACATACGTACATACAAACATACAGTCATAAATACAGTCATGCATGGAGACACACACATGCACACACGGACACTCCCACAGAGACACACACACTCACTTAGACAAAAATACAGACACACACATAGACACTTACATATAAACACACACAGGGAAACACACAGAAGACATATATACATTCGTGCTCACACACTGACACACATACATACACACACATACGCAGACAAACATGCAGACACATACATACAGCCACATAGACACTCACAGTCAAACACACACACACAAATACAGACAAACAGGCAAAGACATACTGACACTCACGCAAACAAACACGCAGAAATGCATACACAGACAAACACATAGAAATACACACGCAGACACGCACGCACAGACATATTCTCTGACATGCAAACACATACACACAACATAGAGAGAGAGAGAGAGAGAGAGAGAGAGAGAGAGAGAGAGAGAGAGAGAGAGAGAGACAGACAGACAGACAGACAGACAGACAGAGGACAGACGGAGGATATCATGGAACAATGCGTCCACATCACTGCTAAGATAACAAGGAGTAAAGTGCGTTCGTTCGTTTGATTTCAACTAGCCTCGTTCAACCTCTGACCAGGGAGCTAGCCTCGTCCTTGTCACTATCGCTAATAATTAAGGCAACAAATTGCGTTGCTATTTCGTTGCCTAGTGTCTGGTGCTAGTATTTTATGTCTTTCGTGTCTATCCGGACGGTCAGGTCATGTTTGTCTCATTGTGCAGGTTTAGATTTGATTAGGTCATGTGTCCCTTATCGTGCCATCCGTTGGTTGTGTTACTGCCCTGATTTGGCTGTCTCCTAAGCTTTTCATGGTGGTAAGGCTCTACCAGTTCTTCGTGTTGTTTCAGTAGCTATCATCGCTGTTGTTCCGAATTAGCTCCTCAGTTGCCATCGTGATCTTAACCAAGCTTCGTCAACGTTGTCGGTATGTCGTCTTCGTCCAGATCGCCGTACGTGATGTGCCAGGTTGTCATCCTGACGCTTTCTCGCAATGTTTTCTTCTAGACCAGGTGTATTTTTTTGTAATTCTGTTGGATAGTCTCCACTTGCTATAATCTGTACACTGCTTGTCGTCGTTGCTCCTCGTGCCATTTATCTTGTAAGTTAAAAGTAAAGATCCCTCTTCCCGCCTTAGGCGCATTAGGCATATGGGAAGAGCGTCCCTATTTTTACAGACCAATCGGCACTAGGTGGGTTATGTGGTCAGCATTATGCTGGCCGTCTTTACTTCCCTAGGACAGCCATCCTGGTACCCATTTTAGGCTGGGTCGACCTGCGACGCCCCATACCATGACAAAAATCCACGCAGCCAGCAGTGGCTTTCGATCGCGGTACGTTGGAATTACGTCGGACTCGCAACGCCTAGCCATTTATCTAAAGCCTGTTATAATAACTTCAACACCTTAATTGTTTTCTATGGTACGATTGGAACAGCCAGGCACAAGATGCACACCAGATGTGAGAGAAGCGTTCTCAACAAGAATCAAACTGGCATTATAAGTCGTTCGGAGCTAATGAATATTTTTAACGGTTAACTTGGGCAGCCATGTACGTGTCCGAAGTGTTGTGAGGATAACAACTCATAACTCAGATCGAGGACCGTCAAAGATGGAGGGAGCTCATCAGACAGTCACAAGCAACTGACCCAACGACACGTGCTTTGGTACAATGATGATAAGTGCACTGAAACTGAGAAACGAAAGATTGGCCCATGTTGGACAGCACACAGACTGAGGGGTAAGCGAGGCATAGGGAGACCAGGGTACACGATTTAATCTTCTTATGATGACAGAGGAACATAGGCGTCAACAATGACAGTGCATCTTGTAGAAGTAAGTGGAAAAGGGTGCTGACCATCCCATACGACCTTGATTTTGCTTTATTTAAAAAAAGAACCTATACCTGGCAGTCAAACGTGCCCCTCGATTTAGTTTTCTTAAAAACGAAATATAAAGTCTCTCTCTCTC
The DNA here is from genome assembly GCA_905116865.2 of Candidula unifasciata. NCBI lineage: Eukaryota > Metazoa > Mollusca > Gastropoda > Stylommatophora > Geomitridae > Candidula > Candidula unifasciata. The sequence goes on along the minus strand of CAJHNH020001233.1, from coordinate 388,225 downwards.
TCTCTCTCTCTCTCTCTCTCTCTCTCTCTCTCTCTCTCTCTCTCTCTCTCTCGCTCTCTCTCTCTTTCTTTCTTTCTACCCCTCTCTCTCGCTCTCTCTCTCTCTCTCTCTCTCTCTCTCTCTATTTCTCCCCCCCCCCCACCACTTTCCCCCATGATTGAATGCAGTCTGTGGATTTACATCTCAAGGATGGGAATCAAGCAGATAAAAATCCCGGAGATCGCTTTAAAACTATAGCCATATAGCACAGATGTTATGTTATGTTATCACAATCGACGTCACTGCACATTGGGCATTTCCATGCCTGCTCAGTCCTCCGATGCAGCAGCCACTCTAAAGTACTACTAATTGTTCCCATGAGAAGCTGGTTAGCACAGATATACCGGGGCACCACAAAATGGTTACGGGATAACATGTACTTCAGTGTTTTTGGGTAGTAATGATAATGTGGCACAGTTCGTATAAAACACATGTAAATTCGGTACTTAATTTATAACTTACCCCTGACGTCACGACAACGTCACGGGAGACATTCCCAATAAATTCTAGGGTGTTCAGGTTGTAGTTTCTCGCGATTTATCTACACCCAAGTTTAGGGTTAGGGTTAGGGTTAGTGTTAGGGTTAGAATTATAAGACACAACATGAACACTCAAAAAAAAAAACACACACACACACACACACAACAGCACACTTTCACCCCTTTAAATAATGGACTGTCATGTCAGCTGTGGATTTCCCACGGGGATTTCGTGTTTGGGGTACGTTATAAATTAAGAACCGTAAATTCTCTTTGCTGTAATCTTAAACGTCTCCTGCTACTCATTTATTCCTCACTGCCTACACCCTTGACGCCTCTCGCAACAAAAATGTTACTGCACCGTCCACTTTAAGAATCACTGGCCCAGCACTTACGATTGACGACCTAATTATGCTTCGTTCGGGTCTTATTTCAAAGAAAAGGAGCAGGGGGGATAATTAATTCACAACAATGACGCATAGTGAGGCAGGAAGTAATGACTACAACAGAAATCTGCCTGTATTACTTTGTCGGAAAACCGCCCAGACACAAACAGCAAGGCCCAATAAGGTAAACATTTCAAGAATTCATTAATAATTTAAAAAAAAAAAACAAGTATATATATATATATATATGTAGTAGGGTGGAAGCGACGAAGGCTACAGGACAACAGATTAAAGGTCTTTGAGAGGTTTATCCTGGTTTGAAAATGCTAACCGGCCTTTGAGAAACATGAGAAACGAAAGATGGGTAACAAAATCATGGCTCACTGGTATAAAAGTTTTGTTTAGGCAGCGATTCGAGATGGGTAAAAATCTGGAAGCTGACACCAAGAAGTATGAACAATCATGCATGGCGACCAAGGTAACGTTCGGGTCGGACTGATGGCAGTCAAGGGTAATAATAAGTTGGATCTAGGCACGCCTCTAGGGACAAGACCTTAAAAGCTAATTAGAGGCAAACTCCTTGTTTGGGGGGAATAGTTACACTATGGAGAATCCACAAACGTTGGGTAGAAGTGGCTGGCTTGAGACAATACGGACCAAGTGGAACTAAATGAACGAAGAGAATGTATTAAGTAGGCATTTGAGCGTATAGACCTCAGAAGTCCACTGCGGTCGTGTGCACACCACTATGGAGTAAAACTGCCTATGGCATGAGGATATATTGAGGTCATAGACATTATGAACTACAAAGACGCTACCCCAGATGAGGAAGTTAGCGCAGCTAGAAGTGAGAGTTGTTAAGACGCCTGGAATGGGCATAGTAACCCAGATTAATCGGACTCTGAGCCCTACGTATCGAGGTCTTGGTTAGTTGGTTAGTTACGGTTAAAATAGATTATTCATTGGTATTCTAGACAAGGAATAGTTAAATGGTAAATTGCTGTAGTTTGAGGTTTTGTTTCAGCACGTGCGATCGTTTATGTCGTTACTTTTTAGGACCATGCTGATGTGAAGTTGCAAATAGAAATTATGTTTTCAACGTTGATATCCATAGTTGCAGGTGTTTCCTTCAGCGTTAGGACTAGTAGTTAGGGTGCCTTAGTAGTTTTCCTAGTACAGTTTTATGTGTTTAAGATAGCTTACTTATTAACACGACTTGCTTCATCGACTCTACACCGCCGATCTCATGCCTGGACTAGAATATTCTTGTTTCTAGCCCCCACCTAAAACGAATCTATCGATTCCTATTTTCTTTACCTCATTATTTAATAGTAGTTACTATGGGGTTTGGTGCCTGGTACAAATAGGCGTTCGTCGGCAGGATTTTGCTGCGCCATTAGATAATGTTGTGTCTTAGCCTAGTTAGTTCAAGTAATAATAGTGTCATAGTTTAGATTGATTTTTAAATTGGCGCCCCCCAAACTTGTGGGGCTTCTATATTGCCAGTCTTTTGTTGATATTTGTTTAGTTCTGATGTGACAGGATTTAAAGTCACACAAGAGATATCTAGTTTGTGCAGGCTAATAGATAGTCGATTTTTTAAATTTTAAAGTTCGGTTTTATATGGCGCCCACGTGCTCTTTTAATTTCAAAAAAGACTTTAAAATTAGTTAGCCACACGGTGTGGTTTCGTTCTCGAATACTTGGGTTTGTTCATAGGTTATGGTTTTATTTATCATCTTGTTCACGGCGTGAGTAGAGTGTGGAGTAATTTAATTAGCCAGGTCTAGGGACGGCTCAAGGATTACACACGTTTCTCTCTTGATTTAATTATGGTTTAGGATTGTGTAGGTTCAGCTGTGTAGTTTATAGTGTGTGACCAGTTGTTAGTTTTGTTTTCAACTTAGCCGTAGTCGGCCGTCTATTGTTAAGTTAACTAGGCTGGTCAGTTCTATTGTCGACTAGGATGTGGATTGGATCTATTGTCAACGGAGTGATTGTTTACGTCTCTGACCTGAACTTGGGGTCAGTTTATCTTGATTTATGTTCTCAACATCAAGGTTTAACTTTAGCGTCGTTTATATAGTAGGGAGTCTTGTTTAAAGTACACCGACCGAGCCACTTAAGCAATGACGTTTTTTAACATTTTTTGTGGTACCAGTTGAAACATGTAGTAGCTTCGGCCGAGGTAATTTCGTTCCATCTCATGTAGGCTTCGGCCGAGGTAATTGTTGAAGTCACGTGGAAGCCAAGCCGGTGTTGGCAGTGACGAGAGGATTGTCTCTTGATGCGCCGAGCGGCCGAGACATTGGCAAAAGTGGTAAACGTGTCCGATCAGTCCATTGTAGGCTTTTTCAAAGCCGAGGTAATTGTAGGCCTATCCATGAGGCCGAGGTAATGTCCGATATGTCTATGATGGCCACGCGGCCAAGACAAGAGTGTGTTATGTCTCTCGAGGGCCACGCGGCCGAGACAATGCCATTGTAGGCCTGTTTGCCGGAGGTAGTAAAACGAAAATGTCCATTTGTATAGGCTATGCCAAAGCCCGAGGTAATTGTAGGCTATTGCCAAAGCCGAGGTAAGTGTCCGATATGTCTCTCGAGGGCCACGCGAGCCGAGACAAGAGTGTGTTACGTCTCTCCAAGGCCACGCGGCCGAGACAATTGTCTTTTGTAGCCTTTGGCCGAGGTAGTAAACGGAAAATGTCCATTGTAAGTCCCTGCGGCTGAGGTATCAAAATATGACAAACTTATCTACGGGAATTACTGGACGTCGTAGCTGGGTATAAAAGATTTTGTCTAGTCTCGCAGCGATCTATTCGACTTCCGGACCAACCTGTGGAAGCCTGACCCAAGAAGACTGATGCTTTGCACAATGGGCTGGTCTATGGGCATGGCGACCACAGGTAACGTTCGTGGTCGGACTGATGGCAGTCAAGGGTACGTTCAGTGGTTAGTTGGTTAAAATAGATTTTCATTGGTATTCTAGACAAGGAATAGTTAAATGGTAAATTGCTGTATGTTTGAGGTTTTGTTTCAGCACGTGGTCGTTTATGTCGTTACTTTTTGGCCATGCTGATGTGAAGTTCAATAAAATTATGTTCAACGTTGTATCCATAGTTGCAGTTGTTTCCTTCAGCTTAGGACTAGTAGTTAGTGTGCTTAGTAGTTTCCTAGTACAGTTTTATGTTTTTAATTTAGTTTATTATTACCTGACTTATTAGACTCTACACAGAAGATCTCATGCCTGGACTAGAATATTATTGTTTCTAGCCCCCACCTAAACGAATCTATCTATTTCCTATTTTCTTTCCTCATTTTTTAATAGTAGTACTATGGGGCTTTCTGGCCCTGGTACATATATATATATATATATATATATATATATATATATATATATATATATATATATATAGTTCGTTTTAGTTTTATATTTCCCTTTCATTGATTGCTGCCTTGTAGAAGGACACCCAGTGACTCAAAGAGTTGCCATTCGGACTGAAATTTGTCTTCACTTCTCTTGGTTTTCACCAGCTCTGATCTGAAGCAGAAAGTTCTGATTGTTCGCCCACTTCTGGAACACTACACTTCAGGTATATATTAAAGTGCCTCTAGTGCTAGAGGTTCCGGGTTCAATCCCCGGTAAGAGTTGGGATTTTTTCACGTGGACTTAGACTTCTAGTAATTCCCCCTGGTCTCTGGGTAGTGAGATCGGACGCTCGTGTGCCTTGTTGCGCACGTAAAAAACCTAATAGCAGTTAGAAATCACAAAGAGTCAAGATCCGCGCCGGTGATACAGCAGCCAGTAGCTACGGCATGGAGCTTCTTTGGCGCTAGACGAGTTGGAAGGAAACACGGCAGCAATGTATAGATCCTAACCGCTGTGACATGACGTTGATCCTTTGTTTGAAACCCTAAACCTAATGTTGATTTCTTGTTGTTGTTGTTGTTCTTCTGCGTTTACCCTGACAGGGGCGGTTAGGTCGTTGTGGTTTACAGCTACACGGCGATATTGCGCCATTCTGTTTAACCTGTTTCAGCAAATCCCTAATTAGTCGCCTTTTACGACATGTTACTATAAAAAGGCAGTGAGTCCATTTCACTTATGCTCCGCCAAAAACAGGTTTTAACTTGCGTACGTATAGCCTTGACAAGTTTTTGTATTTCTCCATGTTTGGACCGAGCCACACAGTATCTTATGGATCTGCTGTTTATAATCTATTTCTTGACAGTCGTATGTTTAGATTTCTTAATAACGCGTCAGCTGGTATACAAGTCCACTGTCATTTTGACTATGAATCATCGGGTGACAATCTTTCAGGCTTTTGTCACGGAGGAGAAGTAAGATACAAAAAAGGGGGAAAGGATTGGAGAGGGGGGGGGGAGAGAGAGAGAGAGAGAGAGAGAGAGAGAGAGAGAGAGAGAGAACAATAATCACGTGATCTTACTAAAGTCATGTCATCATCTGCCTTGTATTAAATGAAACCACCATTCCGGACAGACGTCTGTATTCTGGGGCTGCCAGATTTAGGTGAGTCTGTCTATAACATTATAGTCTTCTGCTTCCCTGTAGCCACGCTGTGTTGTATAAGGAAGTCGACGGGTTTTTGAAATTTTTTTGGTTGAATTAAATGTTCAAGGAGCGCTTTATATATTAAATTTTCATTTCTTCCCTCTTTTATTTGGTAATTAGAATTTCTGCACAGAATCATAAGGAAAACATCACACACACACAAACACACACACACACATTCACACACACACTCACACACACACCCCACACACCCACCCACACACACGCACACACACCCATACCCACATACACACACATACTTACACATACCTACTTACCCACCCATCCCTCCCCCAACCTCACACACGAACCAATACACACGTACACACACCCATATCCACATACACGCACACACTTACACATACATACCTACCCACCCATCCCTCCCCCACCTCCACACACACACACACACACACACTACAAGCCATTTGCTGTATAACTTGAAAGATGGCACAATTTTACAAGAAAGCTCAAAAGAGGGAAGGTGGAAATGGCACAATTTTACTAGAAAGCTCAACAGAGGGAAGGTGGAAATGGCACAATTTCAGTTTCATCTTAAATCTGTATAAATGGACACTATAACTTCCTCCTATAAGCCTTCTATTCATAGTTCACTTGTGTGAAGTTACACTGGATATCTGTTCGTCTGTAATCATTCCATTCTGTAACATGCTAAATAACTAGTCTGATTTCTGCAGTATGTTCTATAGACTGGTTGGCTCTGGGCCACTTAGTGGTGAATTGATGTATGACAGGCTGGATGTTGTGAGGGCCCTTTGGGAGCGAATGAACAGTGCGGAGGCACAGATAGATCTTTACGGTCTATGGAGAACAGCGCTGCAAGGAGTTAACAGAGGATCTGGCCGACGCTCAACATTCAGGGGAAGGATGAGACGGATATACAATCAGACTGTTACTGGTACCATTGGAATCGGAATTCTTCGCTGGCTGCTGAAGATGGGAACTGAGCACTTATTGGAGTGTCCCAAGTGCTGTGGTGTCGATTCTTAATTCAACATTTAACATGCTGTATGTTCTGAAAAAAAAAACGTGACAAATATGGCGACATACAGCCATTGTAGTTAATACTTCTCGTCCATTTTAGAATGTCATTTTTCGTTATTTGAAGCCCTACTCTGGCTTTTTCCAGGGGCCGCAATATAGCCTGGCCTCAAATATGGCCTAAAGGCTGAACGCGATTTCTTGGACCTCTCCACGGTGATCCTCGCCCACATGGTTTCACATTATGTCATCGGGTGTTTATCGCTTGTGTGATGTCCTGGTGGGGTAGAAAGTCAGTCAGTCAGTCAACAAACAGCGTTTTATTGGATGCACTCGAGCAGTAGCCCATCTAAGACATTTGGTAGGGTTGGGAAGGAAGGAGCTCAGTGGTCTTGGTTTATTCTTACTTTGCCAAGAGTTTACCTAAGCCCATCTCTGTGATACCTTTGTTATATAAAAAGATCCAGCGGCAAAACTTTGCACCACATGTATTTCCTTTTGTAACTAATTATTTTATGTGGTGATTCCTTTCTTCTCGTATTGGCTATAGGTCCTTTTTTCATGGAAGAAATAGATTAACACCCCATTAACAAGCATGCAGTAAAAGGAAACTCAATAAGAGTTTGCTAAAGCCTATGTGTTGCGAGGAGACGGGGGAGAAAGGGGAGGTGAAAGAAGGCAAGGAGCAGAAGAAGACAAAAGAAAGAAGAAGAGGAAGAAGAAGAAGAAAGAGAGCGTGTCATAACACGGACACGTTTATGTGTTTAAATATTTCACGAGAAGAATTAACATTGTTTGCCATACAAATTCCTTTGTTAACTTTTTTATTTCCTATAGTTCTGCAGTAGAGTCGCCGGGGCGTAGAGCCTAGACGCTCTCCTGGGAATCGGTAGGTCGTGGGTTCGTGTCCGGACGGAGCTAGACTTTTTTTTTTTTTTTAAAACCTTGGCTTCCAGGTTGACCCAGCCTTGAGTAAGTACGAGCCCTGGGATGTAAAAGCGGTCGGCGTAATGCTGACCACACCACCCACCAAGTGCCACCTAGTCTATAAAATATAGGTTTAGCCCTATATGCCCAATAAGCCCGAAGACGTGGAAAAGCGACAGTTGTCTTCTTGCTATTGCTTGAGTCGTGAACGAAGTAATAGCGGTCTTGTCCTGTGTTATGTAAACAAACAGATCAAATGATCACTTTTTAGTTACCATGGTAATCAAGTGAATGATTTTTTTTTTTGATTTTCGTGAGACAGATGTACAACAACTCAGCATTGTAGTGTATGTATTGTGGCAAGAAAAGGGTTCATTTTCAGACCCACTGTATGTTGGCCTGGTTATCAATTGAGCAATTGTTTGTGTCTGCAATATTTAATATATATGATAAGACTTAATAAAGGGTAGCTTTTCCCGTGTGGGATCAAAGTACCCTATTGCTAGGAAAAAATGAATATACTCACTGCCCCCCCCCCCCCCACTTTCCCCAAACCACCTTTTGTTTTCCCGTCCAGCATGCCTTAAGAGCCGAATAATTAGGGGTAGCTATTTCCTTCAAAGTCGGAATTCATCTTCCTGAGAAACGAGCAACCAGCAGTCTGCATACACATAGGCCGAATTTGTGAAACGGATCTACCCGCAAAACTCTCTACCAGTGTGCAGAAATGGATAAACACGCATAACTTTTCTCCAATTTACAGCCAGTGGACGCGAAGAAGCAGCAGCCTGCTGTTATCCCTTGTCCTCTTTTTTCTACTGAAGCGGTTGGTATTTATCTGATGCCGTGACCACATCTTGCCATGCATATTTTTCTTTCTTCTTAGCATCATTAGCATTATCCTCATTCTCCTCCTCATCATTCTTATCATCAAAATACCCTGCTGATTAGTATCGTTGTTTTCTTTTGGCGCAGTCTGTTTTGCCTGTTGCCAACCTTCATTCTTTTTCTTTCTTCTTCCACTTTAAAAAGGGGGGGGGGGGAGGAAGGGTGCCCCATGGTTTCATCAAAAAATGAATGGAAATGCGCGACAAAATGACTGTAGATTTTCAAAAGCCAGTGGGGGAAACAAATCTGGTTGCACGTCCACTTCTGGACCTTGATCTTGTTCCATATTTCGTAGACTTTTAGGAGATGCTTTCCATGGGGCGGTGGGTTTGTTATGGTTTTCCCTAAAACAAGGCCTTGATAAAAGTAACTAAATTTAAAAAAAGAACTTAAATTATATTACTGCCTACATAGGTTGCCTTTCATCCATTTAAAGTTAAAAAAAAAAATACCATAGTTGGCGAGGCAGTTAATCATCATCATTGACATTTTTCGGTCTTTTCAGACGATAGTATTATATAGTGCTATTTGGGGGGGGGGGGGTGGGGGGGGGGGGGGACAAACCATAACCAATGGAGATAGCGAGTGTGACTAGAAAGACCTGCACGCGTTTAGACAAGTCTTCTGTACTTAGAACATGGCATTCCAGAACCTTTGTTGCCATCTCACGTGTCTGGTGTTCGTGTTCTTAGACGTTCAGCTGTCAAAAATCTAGTCATTTTGTCGCGCATTTTCATTCGCTTTTTAATGAGAGAATGGGACACCCTTCATCCCCCCCCCCCCCCATCTTTCCCCAGGCGACACGGTTCAATGATTTTGTTCTCAGGAATCTGCATATAGTAGTAGGCACTGACCACGATAACTTCTACCAATCTGTCATTTACTGTAGAGCAGTGTTTCTCAACCGTTTAACTCCCATGACCCACCAAAACAAGAACACTTGAAGTGCGGCCCATCTAAAATCTACAAAAACAAAAACAAATGCTGACAAAAATTATACTCAAAAAGTGCCAGTTCTGGGTATCGCCAGAAAAAAAAACCGATTATAAAAATAATAGTGATGATGATAATAATAATAATAATAATAATAATAATAATTTTGAAATTATAATAATAATAGCTTAACCACCAAGATTGGGGTTTCCATGCTAGACAGTAGGTAAGTAAAGTGAAGGACCCTCTTCCACGTCTTTAGGCACATCCTTTAGGCGTATCCTTTAGGCGTATCCTTTAGGCGCATCCTTTAGGCACATCCTTTAGGCACATCCTTTAGGCACATCCTTTAGGCACATCCTTTAGGCACATCCTTTAGGCACATCCTTTAGGCGTATCCTTTAGGCGTATCCTTTAGGCGTATCCTTTAGGCGTATCCTTTAGGCGTATCCTTTAGGCGTATCCTTTAGGCGTATCCTTTAGGCACATCCTTTAGGCGTATCCTTTAGGCGTATCCTTTAGGCGTATCCTCTAGGCGTACCCTTTAGGCGTATCCTTTAGGCGTATCCTTTAGGCGCATCCTTTAGGCGTACCCTTTAGGCGTATCCTTTAGGCGTACCCTTTAGGCGCATCCTTTAGGCGGATCCTTTAGGCGCATCCTTTAGGCGTACCCTTTAGGCGCATCCTTTAGGCGTAAAGGGCATATAGGTCTAGACCAGTATTTTATAGACCAATCAGCACAAGATGGGTGATGTCGTTCAGCATCACATCGGCCGCCTTTACTTCCCGGTACCTACTCATGGCTGGGTCGATCTGGGAGCCAAGGTAATTTTTAAAAAAAGTCCGGTTCTGCAATGGAGCGAACCTACGATCTTCCGATCCGCATGGTAGACAGTACATAGAATGTATTTATAATTACATTTGCTTCGAGCAGGTCTGTTAAGTCAGCGGCGAACGTCGTGCTACTAAACTAGCGCACTTTCCTCCTCTGCCCCCGGTTCAGTCTGGTGAGTGAACTTTTATGTTTACAAGTTGATAAATCACGGTAGCAAACTACTGAATGTTAAATCTTCAAATGTTAAAGGTCGCATGTATAAACGCTAACTCACTCGGGTGTGTTCAAGATCAAGCTGGGGCGATTCATTTCAGTATATTAACTAAGTTGAAACATTCTGTTTTTCATTTCCTGTTTTGTTTATTAGTTTAACAGTGTTGTTTTAGCAGGCATTTACTGAAACAGTTTGCTGTTATATGGATTCTTTACAGTTGGTTGCATATCCTTTACAAAACGTTACCAGAACAAAAATCAAATTATTTATTAGCTCTTTGTGTTCCTACAGAGCTTTACGCTCAGTAATTTGCCATTGCATTTTAATGGTTTGGCGCCTACACCAATGCCAAAATCTATGTAAAAAGGTCTACTGTCATGGAACTTGGTGTTTCGGAATAATGAAGCTGTGGTCATAAAAGCGAAGCCACAGACGCCTAATTTGGAGTACTATCGTGAAATATGTGCAGCATATACGATGCTGTGTCGGTGACATACTATTTAGGTTGAAAAAATATATTTAATAATGAGACTAGCTGTTTGTTCCAAATTGTATTCAATCTAGCCTGCCACAAGTGGTTCCAACCAAAGCATTTCATAAAGCACACAGTCAGTTGCGCTAGCGACAATCCTGGAGGTTTCCAGGAAGAGGCTCGAGGTGCCTGAATCCACAGGTTTTGACGCACTCAATGAACTCTGACCCCATGTCCAGAAATAATTAAATGTAGAAGTAAACAGATTGAACACACACAAAAAGTGTTTACTTTCCAGGATTGCAGTCTGTCAGATCAACATCTCAAACATCACGTAATATTCCCGAACGCCCGTCGAACTGTAAAGCCATACAGCACCATTACACTGGGGCACCAGAAGACGGTTATGTATCAACTTGTAGTCCAGTGTTGGTGGATGTGATGTCTGATACAATGTTCTTGCAGATTTGACGATAAATAGCCAGTAGCTGTAAAATCAGATCAGCGGATGGGTCTCCAGACATGCTGGCTGAGGTGCAACGTGTGGAAGCTTCATACAAGGTTCTAGTGCTAGGCGACCAAGGCGTGGGGAAGACGTCGCTCCTGCACTCCCTGACTGGCAAACCGTTTCAAGACGACATGTTGCCGACTGTAGGTAAATGAACAATTGTTGTCATGTGGTTTCTTGGGCACCATTGTGGGGAAAACAGAAACAGATCCACTGCCTCCCTTAAGAAGCATGTTCCAAGAGTCGACTGACGGCTTCTTTTGACGTGGGACTATATCCGCCCGAGAAGCAAGGAACCAGCAATCAAATGTATGTGCATGCAACACTCAGGTTCTGAAACAAGAACAAAGTCTGGAGGTGGATGAGCAACCCAAAACTTTTCACGAGTTTACAGCCGGTGAACACGAAGCAGAAAAAGAAAGAATGAACCAGTGCAGTATAATTAAACTTGGGTTTCACCTTTGACTTAGTTTGTGACCGATCTCGGGCCATTTGGCCAGACCAGTGCAGAAGAGCTACGCTTTGATCCTAACCAAAAGGCCGAGAAGCGGCACTCGATTTCTTCATTTTCTTAGTCTTAACCGGCTGTTAACTGAGGTGCAAAGTTCTGGTTGTTCGTCCCCTTCTGGAGTTTAGTCTTGTTCCAGAACTTGAGCAGGCACAACAATTTTACACATTTCGTCTATTTATCTGCAGATTGTTAGGCCCACTTCTCTTACGCTTGCTGGAGGGCAGGGGATATGTGTGTGTGTGTGTGTGTGCGTGCGTGTGTGCGCGCACGCTTGTGTGCGTGCGTGCCTGCTTGCATGTGTGTGTGCGCGCGCGTGTGCGCTGTGCGTGTGTCTGTGTGTGTGTATGTGTTGTACAATGAGCGACCAACACCCGGTGACACAAAGTGTTATCATTCGGATGAGGATCACAAGTCCCCAAAACCCCGTTCAACCATTAGGTTATATTGGGACCCACAACTACACAACATAATAGCACAGTATAGCACTATCATCTGGACAGACGGAGTGGTGGCAGCCAGTCTTCACCATTCCGACCAGATTATTCTGCATTTCTTTTATTTATTTCGGCAATCAGTAAAAGTAAACTTTTGCTAGAGTTTTATTCCTTTGAATATTTTCTCTCTTACACCCTTACATTTTCTTTCCCTAAAATTACATTTCAGTGTTATCTTCCTTAAAACGAAGACTGTGAGATAGGTACTATAGAGGAGTTTGTTGCTTTATAGGTCCGATTTTGGAGAACTATTAACATGCCGAATTTTAACCAACCGGACTCTAAAGGTGGCGGTAAGAGAAGAACTGGCCTAGGACGCTCCCACCTCTCCATCTCAGGCCGTGACCCAGGGGCTAGCTCTCACATCCTGTAAAGATTTAATTGCTACCGAAAATTCAGAGACTCACCAGCATGCACTGGAATAGAAAACTGAATGGTTTGGGAAACTTGGGCGTCCAAGAGAATCTTAAAGACGGAAGGCTCATGTGCTCCCCCCTCCGCGGGGGAGACCAAGCAGCAGTGGAGACCAAGTTGAGAATAAAACTTGCACTTTTCACTATCTGGGATTCAATCTAGTATGTACTTATATACCTATACATGTTAATATACTAGATTTAATAAAATATATATTTATTTGTGGTGTGTTCTCATTAGGCATGGACTTCACGAAAAAGACCTTTAATGTCGATGGCGCTGCAATACAGCTAATAATTTGGTGAGTATTTTTATCTCTTCTCACTTCCACCCTATGTAATATGGTTCTAGACATTTAACACAGCATTCTTTCATTAACATGATATTTTTCCTTTAGCTTGTTTTATCCTAAGAATATATTAGATTTTCCATTCCTTTTTCTTATAGATCATTGGCTGTAAACCCCGGCGGAAACTTCTAGAGGTTCCTCTACTTATAGACTTGGTCTTGTTACAAAACTGGAGTTTTGCGGGGATATCCGTTTTTCAGATTTGGTTTTTATGCAGACTGTTGGCATCCCGCCTCTCAGACTAATGCACTCTGACTTCAAAGGAAAGTCCTCAGATCCCGAAGAGGTTCATTTCACAGACAGTCCACAATGATGGAGACAACAGAGATACGGTTAGAAAAGATCTGACAGTCTTCTTAAAGAACAAACATTATGAAGACATCATACAAGTGGAATATGTAAAACATGTTCTGAAAAGGGCGAAAGACACTGCACCCGGGCCCGACTGGGCTAGATATTCCCACATGAAAGACATGAGCGATGCAGACCTGGTGGAGATGACTGCTTGTTTCAATCAGAGCATTAGGACAGCTTCAGTCCCACAAGAGTGGATGCACAGCTACCTGATTAACTTTCTAAGCCTGAAAAAGATTATTTAACAGTAAGCTGTTTTAGGACCCTAGCCCTACAAAACACCGTTGGCAAAGTGCTGGAGTAGATAATGGCAGATAAGCTACAAGAATTTTTGAAACAGAGAAATCTTCTTCCACGAGGTTAGGAAGTTACCGGCCAGGAAAGAACACACGGTCAAATGCAGCCGCTTTTGCCTTTGACACCTTGGGAGTGCAGAGAGTGGCCAACGGGTGCTAGGGAAGTGGAAGTCCAACAGTTGATTCACTACAATTCTCGCCCAGATGATCTGTTTATCCATACAGATGGTTCGGTGTTGAGAAATGCCTGGGGGTTCGCAGCCATAGCTAGTGGAAAATCTTTAGTGCAGGATAGCCTAGCATACGATACCACCACGTCTAGCATGAGAATGGAGGTGGAGGCGGTATTGCAGCTTTCCGGTGGCTAGAGAACAATATGCATACACATGTCGTAATTGTAACAGACGCTGAACGCATGCCTAAAAAGATGTAGACAGGGATGCTTCGAGCAGAATGGCAAGCTTTACCGAAAAGGTTACGAGTAGTGAGCATTATGTGGATCTTTACTCCAGGCAATGCTAGCGTGGTGGGGAATAAACAGGTAGACAGCTTGGCTGGATCTGCACCACTGGGTGGTGAATTGATACATGACAGGGCAGATGTGGTCAGGGCCCTTTGGGAACAAGCAACAGAGTCAGAAGCGAAACGAGATTATTATGGCCTGGAGAGAATGAGGCACCTGGGTGTAAACAGGGGATCTGGCCGGCTCACTACACTCAGGGAAAAGGCAAGACCGACATAAACCAGATTACGATCGGTACCATTAGTATAGGAACTCTGCTCTGGCTGCTGAAAATGAGGACGGAGTGCGCATGGAAAAGCCCTGAGTGCTCTAAATTATGTGACATGCTTGTTAGGGTAACATTAAGTCTATCCAATTTCCCACTGAATGGCGCCCCGTTACCAACAAGGGGAGATTACACTTACACTTTTCGTCACTTTAAGGACGAAATTTTTTGTTATTTGAAGCCGTACTCTGGCTCTTGTCAGGCGCCGCAATATAACCTGGCCATAAATATGGCCTAATGGCTGAACGAGGTTTCTGGGACCTCTCCACGGTGATCCTCACGCACATGGGGGCACATTGTGTCATCGGGTGTTTATCGCTTGTGTGATGTCCTGGTGGGGTAGAAAGTCAGTCAGTCAAGGGGAGATTACTAATGCAAAAATCGACATCACAGCACACCAGGTACGCCTGAAGCAAATTTCTGCAGGTGTGGATGTTCACTGTTCCAGTAGAACACGGACTCTACACAAGTTGTAATGGTCTCCTGATAGATGCTTTCTTGTCAAATCCACATTCACGCAAACAGATTTAAAGTCTAGGAAGGGGAAGACTAAAGCGAAAAACACTCACACAACCTTTATAGAGACTGCAAAAACTAAAATCAGGGTTGTAATTAAGTCCTTACGTCCTTTTAAGGACGTAATTTTTTGTTATTTGAAGCCCCACTCTGGCTTTTGCCAGGGGCCGCAATATAGGCAGGCCATAAAAATGGCAAAATGTCTGAACGCGGTTTCTGGGACCTCTCCGCGGTGATCCTCATCCACATGGTGGCACGTTGTGTCATCGGGTGTTTATCGCTTGTGTGATGTCCTGGTGGGGTAGAAAGTCAGTCAGTCAGTTAAAATCAGGGTTGATTGTATATCCTACCTATCAACATCCAAACCCGTCCTCATTACATATACCTTCCCTGCTTGGAGACAGCAGTACCTGCCTGACTTGATAAAAAATATTCCTAGTGTTAAGAAAGCAGAACACTCAGAATGAAACAGAAAGAAGGAAAATTATATTAAACTACATATAAGAACAATACCTAAGTAACACCTAGACTCATGCATATACAGATGGATCAGCTAAAAAAAAAAAAAAAAACTTAACACAAAAGGGAGGTCTTGAATCTGAAAAATGGATTAAAGACAACACAGTCAGTTGGAACTGGAAAATTCTCAAATAATTTTAGAGCAGAGACAGAAGCCTTAGGAACTGCAGCAGAAATGCTAATGTCAGAGAAAAATAGAGAAACTCATAGCTATCTTCATAGATGCGAGGGAGCTGCGTGGTCTTAGGGCATGGTGTCCGCCTCAAGTGCTAGAGGGTCCGGGTTCAATTCCTGGTAGGGCTGGGATTTTTTCACGTGGACTTCTAGCAATTCTCCCTGGTCTCTGGGTAGTGAGATCGGACGCCCGTGTGCATTGCTGCACACGTAAAAGATCCTTTGGCAGTTGGAAATCGAAAAGAGTAGCCTAATGGCAAAATTTGGAGTAAAAAATTAAACTAAAGTATTTCAGCATCCTTGCCGGTGCTACAGAGCCTGTACAATGTGCTGAGCTTCTTGGAGCTCAGATTTGAGTTAAAAGAAGAACGGGGCACTTATGGGCTACTACCCGTGTGCCATGATTTTGATTCGTTGCTCACACTTCAAACTTTAAACTTCATGTTCAAACTTCATAGATGTGGAGTCAGTTGTCACCATACTGAAATGCAAAAGCAATGCAGATCTAGCAGAACTTAGCGCCACACTCCATAGACTGAGTCGGGAATAAAAAATAAAGTAGTAGTAAAATGGATTCCATTCCATTCAGGACTCCGTTTAGTTGATAGCCCGTAGAGATGCAGTGTTCATAAACCATGACATGGGAAGAAAATGAAACAGCTAGACCTAAATTTTATAGACCAAACATTGACATACGGTGACTTATGTTAATGGATTAATTTATGATGAATGTATTCAACAGGGACTCGTCTGGTCAAGGTCAGTTCAGATCCATTAATAAACAGCAGTACAAGGATGTGAAGGTTGGTAGCGCCGTTTCTTTGAGTTATTTACTGAACGAGAGAAAAAAAGAGAGAGAGAGAGAGAGAGAGAGCAAAGGAATGAACCAAACTTTATTTTTCAAGGGTCACAAACTGGGCACTCGTGGTTTTTTTAGACGGCTTTTTAGGGCCCGAAGCAAAATGTTAATAATTCTGAAACCACGGGACGTAGGCTGCACTGTTTCGTGGGACGTAGCGTGTGGGTAGGGAGTTGGAGTTAGGGCCAGTTCTAGATGTTGTGAGGTCATTGAAAGCGGTCATAACGTGTAATATAGAACACGGGATGTCGCCGGTGATAGCGTCGAAGGGAGAAACGAGTTACACGTGATTTAGTTGGACCTGGTCAAAGCCTATGGTTCGGTATCCCATTAGCTGTTGTGGCAGGCCCTCTGCATGTTCCGCGTACCGACACAGATCACCGAAATAATCTAACAATACTTCTCTAAGTTCAAAATACGCTTCTCTACCGCGACGTTTACTTCGAGATGAACTGAACTTCAGGTTGGGATAGCGTTGGGATGTACGATTTCGCTTTTCCTGTTCGTAATGGCCATGCAAGTGGCGTAAGACGTGGAGGCCGGCGTCTACCAGGGCCTTTAGATTTGGGACCACTGGATGCTGCCACTGAGAGCTTTCATGGATGATAACGACTATATTTACGGACAGCGAAGATAATGCCTCTTGCTATTCTAGAGAGGTTGGATCACTTTGTACAATGGTGTGGCATGCAATTTAAGCCTCAGAAATTCAGGAGTCTGTCAGTCTTGGAGGGCAAGGTAGCGCCAATCAGTTTTACGGTGGTATGGTAAAAGATCCCCTCGGTTCTAGAGGAACCAGTGAAGAGCCTTTGTCGTGTCTACAATTCGAAGTTATCTGATAAAGCGGAAGTCCAGCGCATACATGAGTCAGTGACAACAGGTCTGCGTGCAATTGAGCTATGCAGGCTGATCGGAATGTTTAAGGAGTTGTGCCTTCAGTTTATTTTAATCCCTAAGCTCCTCTGGCCGCTGCTCGTTTATGCTGTTCGTCCATCATGAGTGATAAAGACCACTTTCATCCAAAGTAGTAAAGATCAATGATTATGAGTACGAAGGTGGCTGATTAGTCCAATATGAGCCTGGAAAGTTCTTGAGCAGTGCTGACAACATATGGAAGCCGCAGTAGGTGTGGAATTAGCTACTTCTTTCTATGAGTGCCGTTCACAATACTTTCTGTTACTTGATTAATTCAGTGGAATTAGCAGTACGATTCTTTCTAGTCTGCCTCCGTTTCTCTGCCTGTGCAACCTCTGCTGACTGATAGGTCGATGCACCATATCTGAGGGAAGTACGCCATCCAGAACGGTCTTGTGCAGCAGCCTCCCATATCACTGTGTTAATGCCAAAATGATTGAGAGCAGTCTACAGAGTGTCCTTATAGCGTTTTTTCTGTCCTCCCTGGCACCTCTTTCCTTGCTGGAGCTCGCCATAAAATACTCTCTTTGGGAGGCGATAGTCTGGCATGCGGGTTAGTTAGGTGACCAACCCAACGCATCTGACAATTCTTCAGTATCGTGTGAATGTTAGGCAGGTTTACCCTCTCAAGAACCAAATTATTTGGGATCTTATCTTGCCATTTGATTGTGAGCAGCTTTCTTAAATATGTTATATGAAATTGATTCAATTTTTTTTTAGCATGTCTCTGATACGCAGTCCAAGTTTCACAACCGTAGAGCAGTATTGGAAGAAAAACAGCTTTGTAAACCTTTAGCTTGGTCATTAGGGAGATACCACTTCTGTTCTAGACACTGGTATTAAGTCTGCGGAAACAGCTGCTGGCCTTTGAGATTCTAACGTTGATCTCGTCGTCAATATTGACTCTCTCAGATAGGGTACTGCCAAGATAAGTGAATCTGTCGACTACATTTGGCTTTTGATTATTTACGGTGATAGTGGGATCACAGTAAATTTTTTTTCCAGGGAGCCGGTTGATAGATAACAACAGTTTTATCAGTGTTAATAGTTAGCCCGAAGTTGGTACAGGCTTCAGAAAAAACTATTTATGATGTGCTGCATACTGGCCTCAGAAGTGGAGTTTAGACCGCAGTCGTCAGCAAATAAAATTTGTCTAATTGTAGTTGTTTTAGTTTTTGTTTTTAGCCCGAAGTCTCCTCAAATTAAACAAGCTGCCATCTGTATGGTAATTTAAAGCCATTCCTGGATCGTCGTCACCAAAGACATTGACAAGCAGTGCAGCAAGTGTCAGACTAAACAAGGTTGGCGCAAGCACACATTCTTGCTTTACGCCATTTGAGACACGGAAAGGGTCCGACAGTTTTCCCTTCTCCAGCACTCTAGCCTGCATACCTACATGGAACTGTTGTACAATCCTAATAAACTTCTGAGGACAGTCAAATTTAGCCATGATTTTCCACAGTCCTCCTCTCAACACCGCCATGAGGAAGTGGCTCAGAACTCCGCCTTGTCTGACCGATGTGACTCTGTATTGTAAACATGCTAAGCTGGTACTCCCATTCAAGTCGACCGACGCGGCCTAGGGCATCGAAAAGTCAGTTGATGGTCAAAAACCACGGCCAAAGAACGGAGAGACATGGTAATAAAGCAGATACGGGACACCAAAATCGAGACTACGGTTCAGAAAGCAGCCCAGCAGTCGCATCAAGGTTAGTGGATCGGCCTCGAGAGCGCCTTGCCACCAACACTCACATGGGGTGAGATCTGGCGAAAGGCACCGCTGAGACTGAGCTTTGTATTTAGATCTGCCTAGGACGTATTACCCTCCGGCGCCATTATGCTGAAATGGCATGCGACCACTGACCCGACATGCCCTCTCTGCAGAGTGAAGAAGACGCTCGAGCACGTATTGTCCGCATGCAGGAAAGCCCTAGGCCAGGGACAGTATACATGACCACACAATAAAGTCCTAAAATAGTTAGCGGACATTGTGGACCAAGCCAGGACGAGAGCCAACCCGAGGGCCAGTTCTACGGTTACCCCCATGCTCTTCCTCAAGGTTGGGCAGATCTACAAAGGTAAAATCAACAAAGTCACATACCCTCCATCAGTACTTGAATGTGCGAGGGACTGGTTACTGGCTGTCGACCTCCCTGGTTGGTAGAGGTACACACAGTTAACCCGGAAGACCAGCCTGCGACCCGACATGGTCCTACACTCTGCGGAGAAACGCCTGCTCATCCTGATTGGGCTTAACGTGCCGTATAAGTCGCGAATGGACGAAAATCACATGTGCAAGCTCGAGAAGTACTGTGATCTCGCGGCCGGTCTGAGGAGTGAGAAGCGAACGCAGTATAAATCTTCGCCGTCGAGGCATGCGCAAGAGGTCTGGTCTCCACATCCACTTTTAATGTGCTAAAGCAGCTGGGCTTACGAGGAAATCATCGTAAATGGGCCCTAAAACAGCTGGGCGAGGCTGCTGAGTGAGCTTTGAGCTGGCTCTGGACACAGCTAAACGTTACGGGGGACGGGCCTCGGTCGGCTGGTCTGAACCCCTAGTAGGAAAGAACTCCTTGTGACTTATGTTGCCCACTACTGAGTCTAAATATTCAAAATCTATGGCATTTTTGATTTCTTCGTTACCGATTTCACTATCTGGTTGGTATGTTATATTTATTGTGGGCATTATTTTGTTTCGTCTGTTTCAGAAATAGATTTACTTCTTCACAAACAGCAATGAATAGTAATACTGATTTGTGAGGTCCGTTAAAGGACTTGTAACTGGCTTTCTTGTTCCCCTATTGCATTACTATTTTAATTTCTTAGCCAAGAAATGTATTAGTTGGAGTAATTAACTTATTCACGAATAAAGAGTTACAGCGACATTCATCTTGGACAGAAAGATATAGTGTTTTTCAGTCTACAACCTGAACAGTTAGCATCTACACCTTAAGACATTTGCTGCGCGAGACGAAGCATCAATGGGTATGCCCGGTGTGCTAGGATGTCGATATTTAAAACAATAATCAGTAATCAACACACCTGCCTACCTAAACACCTACCTGAATGAACAACTCTCTATCTATCCTTTAGTCGGCCAGTTTGGGAGTCCGTTAATGTAATCCTGTCCACACGTCCATTTTCAGGGCCTGATTCTTGTTTATGACGCCACAGACGAAGCCTCACTGGACACGCTTAGATACTGGACCTGCAGCCTACCACAAGTAAGCCCAGCTACTTCTAGGCGTCGGGATCTGGCGGCTCAGGCCCCCATGAGCACCTACCCAAATAAATTGTAGGGGGTTGAACAACTCACTCCCTTCCCCAAGTTGCAAGAGAGCACCTCAATTCAATCGAACATAAATTCCCTTTTCAAGCTCTTGTTCTTTCGCGTCATAATATATAAAATACATTATATTTGCCATTCAGCCTGATTATTAATATTGTTGTTATTGTTATTATCAGAGCTTGTTTTTTTTCTGGCAGTCCGCAGTACCCGCACCTCGTTTAAAGGATCTATTTTGTCAGCGTTAATTTGTTGTTTACTGTTTATTCAACGGATCAAAATCAAGGCACCTGGGTGTAACCCATAAGTGCTCTATTCTACTTCTAACTCAAGCCTGAGTCTAAAGAATCTATCTCAGCGCAGTGCACGAACTCCGTTGCATGAGCCATAATCCTGAAATACTTTGGGTAGATTTTTAATTTAAAATTTTGCCCGGGCAGGGCCTTTAGGCTACTCTTTTTCGATTTCCAACTGCCAAGAGATTTTTTTACGTGCGCAGCACTACACACGGGGGTCCTTTCTAACTACCCAGAGACCAGGGGAAATTACTAAAAGTCCATGTGAAAAAATCCCAGCCTTCACTCGGGTTTGAACCCGGAACATCCAGCACTAGAGGTGGATGCTTAATCTCGAGACCCATGTGAACTTACGGAGACAGCAGATTTGACAGGTAGTTATTTCCTTTTCGTGTGCCCTATTCATTGATTCCCTAATTAATGCTGGTTAGGTTCACGTTAATCTCCCCAAATAGAGTAGGTCGTTTTTTATTCACAAGTTTGCTTTCTGTGATGTCTTGCATTTATGTTTTCATTCCAAAAATGAGAATGCCTGTGACATAGGTTACAGTACTTTTTACGTGGGTTATGTTCGGACCAGTTTATCAATGTTTTTGGAATGTTAAAATCACTGACATGCTGAAATATACAACGCGATATCAACGGCATTGCGGAACACCCCCGTAACCTTGTGCCAAGGTGGCAGCTTTAGGAACTGCCAAACAGAAGTGAGCTAGTGTGTACATGGGCGGGACGTGGAGAGATCAAGGTTAATTTTACCTTCATACTTTCTTATGTATTGGCATGTGACTACACCATTGCCGGCTTGCTAGACAGGTCTAGAGGCGGGGCACACTAAAATAAAAACGCTGACCAGACTGGCGAGCCATTGCCCCGTTAGCCTCAAACCTCGCGGTTTCACTTTCCAGCTCCCTGAGTGGTTTCCTGGGCCCCATAGTAGCGGTCGGGGTAGGGGGAGAGGTGGGAATAAGAATAGAGACACTGCTTTCCCAACAAACGTGTCGTAGGAGTCGACTAATTGAAGCAATCCTTCAAAGACGGAGTACATCTGCTTCAGAGGCAAGGAACCAAAAGTCTGCATACAAATAAGCCACGTCTACGAAACAGATGTGCACACAATACTCAGGCACTGAAACAAGACCTAAGTTTGGAGGTGGACGAACTCCCAAAGTTTTCCACATAATTTGTAGCCTGTAACGGGGGAGAAAAGACTTTCCAACGTGCACCACAAGGGTATTCTACGGGTCATTGGCAGACTACTTAATTTCACGGTTCACTCCTCCGAAAGAAGCTATCCTAGAATAACATTGCTACACCTTTCAGTCCATTCTATGCATTTATCTTTTTGTGCCACAACCAGTGGTGATATTAACCCACTTGTTCTTACTTGTTAGGTAACTTATTACTTATTCACTAGTGTGATTGCTTCAACTCCTTTGATGCAATGGCCATTAGTTTGTAGTAGCAACTGTTTGGGATAGAATAGGTTTAAGTAAAACTGGTACTGAGTGAGTCATTGAGCATTGACGTTTTTTTTTTAAACATGGTTTAAAAAAACCACCAAAAAAAAAAAAAAACCCCAGGAACTCAGCAAATCAAGTGGGAATTATGAACCGATACCCACGATTGTTTGCGGCAACAAGTGTGATTTGAGTACCAGCAAGAAGGTCAGCAGTATCAAAGGTCAGAAGGTGAATGTCAAAGTTTTTTTGCGTTCCTTACCTGCTTATGAAATGAAATGTTCCAGAAATGGATTAAACAGTCCTCTTTATCCTCCTTCTTCTTTAGTCCCTCTTCCTTCGTCTGCTCACCCATCTTCTACTGCTTCTTCTTTTGCTCCTGCTCGTTCTTCTGCTTCTCCTTATGTCGCTTCTTTTTCTGCTTCCTATCCTCCTTATCCTTCTTCTTCTTCAGTCTCTCTTCCTTCCTCCACTCAACCACCTCCTACTGCTTCTTCTTATGCTGCTTTTTTTCTGCTTCCCTTCCTTCTTCTACGCCAACTTCGTCTGCCCCTACACTTTTTTGTGATTTGTCAGTGTGTTGTGGGTATGAGCAGGTGTGCCTTCGTTTGCTGTGTTTTTGTGTGTGTGTTGAAATGTATTGCTGTGTCTGTGAGTGCATTGTGACTGTGTGCGTTTTGTATTGAGTGTGTACGTTTGCGTGAGTTGTGTTTTTGTGTATATGGTGTATGTGTGTGATGAGTTGTGTCTCTGTGTATATGTTGTGCATTGTGTGTGCGTGTGCGTGTGGTACTTAAAGGTTGTGTCTGTGTTTATATGTTGTGTATTGTGTGTGTGTTTGTGTGGTACTTAAATGTGTCTGTGTGTAATGTGTCTGTGCATGTGCTTGTTGTCTATGTTGTGCTTGCGTCGTGTCTGTGTGTTGTGTCTGTGTGTTGATCGTGGTCGCGACTGTATGTGTTGTGTCTGTGTATGTGCGATATGTCCGTTTATATTTAAAGTCGGAGTGTACTTGTTGGAGAAGCGAGGGACCAACAGTCTGCTTAATGGTAAGTCTAGAAGTGGAAGAACAACTTGAACTTTCTGCTAGAGTTTACATTCGGTGAACGCTACGAAGAAGAAGAAGAAGAAGAAGAAGAAGAAGAAGAAGAAGAAGAAGAAGAAGAAGAAGAAGAAGAAGAAGAAGAAGAAGAAGAAGAAGAAGAAGAAGAAGAAGAAGAAGAAGAAGAAGAAGAAGAAGAAGAAGAAGAAGAAAGAAGAAGAAGAAGAAGAAGAAGAAGAAGAAGAAGAAGAAGAAGAAGAAGAAGAAGAAGAAGAAGAAGAAGAGAAGAAGAAGAAGAAGAAGAAAGAAGAAGAAGAAGAAAAAAAGAAAGAAGAAGAAGAAGAAGAAGAAGAAGAAGAAGAAGAAGAAGAAGAAGAAGAAGAAGAAGAAGAAGAAGAAGAAGAAGAAGAAGAAGAAGAAAGAAGAAGAAGAAGAAGAAGAAGAAGAAGAAGAAGAAGAAGAAGAAGAAGAAGAAGAAGAAGAAGAAGAAGAAGAAGAAGAAGAAGAAGAAAGAAGAAGAAGAAGAAAGAAGAAGAAGAAAGAAGAAGAAGAAGAAGAAGAAGAAGAAGAAGAAGAAGAAGAAGAAGAAGAAGAAGAAGAAGAAGAAGAAGAAGAAGAAGAAGAAGAAGAAGAAGAAGAAAGAAGAAGAAGAAGAAGAAGAAGAAGAAGAAGAAGAAGAAGAAGAAGAAGAAGAAGAAGAAGAAGAAGAAGAAGAAGAAGAAGAAGAAGAAGAAGAAGAAGAAGAAGAAGAAGAAGAAGAAGAAGCAGAAGAAGAAGAAGAAGAAGCAGAAGCAGAAGCAGAAGAAGAAGAAGAAGAAGAAGAAGAAGAAGAAGAAGAAGAAGAAGATGAAGAAAAAGAAGTAAAAGTAGACGAAGAAGAAGAAAAAGGGGAAGAATAAGAAGAAGAAGAAGAAGAAAAAGAAGAAAAAGAAGAAGAAGAAGACGACGAAAAACAAGGAGGAAGAAGAAGACGAAACGATAAAGAAGAAGAAGTAACAGTAGTAGTAGTGTTGGTGGTGATGGTGGTAGTGGTGAAGGAATAATAATAATAATATTAATATCTGTTATTTAACACAATTTAACACACATAGAACAACAACATACATACACACATACATACATACATACATACATACATACATACATACATACATACATACATACATACATACATACATACATACATACATACATACATACATACATACATACATACATACATACATACATACATACATACATACGCACACAAATACGAATTTGAAGCCTGTTCTAACGCTTTGATGCAAACCATAATTTTGCGCCAGTGACTGCGTCATTTGGTTTATTTTACAATTTTTTGGTCCGGAGATCCCCGAGGATCGCTGCTGATGCAACGAAGTTCATGCTTTGTGCGATGCACTAAGCAGATGGCAAACAGTTCTGCGGAGAGAGATCCGAGTTAAAACCATGTGCAGTGACATCGATCCGTTAGACTTTAGACAGCTTTCACTTTAGGATCTATTAGCACTCGATTACTGATTGTAGTACCTCAAAATTACTTATCAAATCTCACTTGCACATTCACAATGATTCTCAAACTTAAAGTAAACAGTTTTCAGATGAAGAAATGGCTTTCGGATTTTACGAGGTGAGCGCCAAAACTGGGGAAAATGTACAGGCTGCCTTCCAGAGACTTGCCTATCACATTACAGACATATGTCATCCTAAACTGGTGAGTTGATGAATGCATGAATGAATGAATGAATGAATCAAGAATTGATATCTCTGCACCCAGGAGTTCACACACGTGACCCGAGTTGACATGCTAATAGTACCAGTTGCAAGCTGATTAAAAGTCAATTACCTCGGCTTTGAAAAAGCCTACAATGGACTGATTGAACATTACCTCGGCTTTGTAAAAGCCTACAATTACCTCGGCTTTGGCATAGCCTACAAATGTTTTAACTGGTACCAGCAATGTTAAAAACGTCATTGCTTAACTGGCTCGGTCGGTGTACTTTAAACAAGGCTCTCTACTATACAAACAGACCTAAAGTTAAACCTTGATGTGGAGACATAAATCAAGATAAACTGACCCCAAGTTCAGGTCGAGACATAAAAAAAAACCACTCCATGAACAAAAGACCAAAACCACTCCTAGTTAACTTAACAATAGACGCAGACCACTGTTAGTGAAAACAAAACTATCATCTGATCACACAGCAAAACTACACAGGCCGCACCTACACAAGTCCTAAACCAAATTAAAATCAACAAGCGATAATCTGAGCCGACTAGACTTGGCAAATTAAACTACTTCACAACGCTACTCATCCGTGAACAAGATGATATAATACCTAACTAAGAACAACCCCAGTCTTCGATAACCAGACCACACACGTGGGCGAACATATTTAAAGTCTGAAAGAAAGGGGCACGTGGGCGCCATAAAAACTAATTTAAAATGAAAAATCACTAATATTACCTGCACAAACTAGAACTCCTTTGTGAATTAAATCCTGTCACATCTGACTAAACAAATATCAAAAGACTGTAATATAGAAGCCCCACAAGTTGGGCGCTATTTAAAAATCAATCTAAACTATGAACTACTATTATTACCTGCACTAAATAGGCTAGACACAAAATATCTAATGGCCACCAATATCCTTGCCAGACGACGCCATTTGTACTAGGGCGGAGAAGGCCCTTAGTACTAAGATAAAAAAAAGAGGAAAATAGTTCGTTAGGTGGGGACTAGAAACAAGAACATTCTAGTCCAGGCATGAGATCTTCTGTGTACAGTCTAATATAGCCCAGGTAACGACGAAACTTAACTAAACTAGTAAACTATCTAGAAGTCCTAAGCTGAAGAAAACAACTGTAACTATGAATACACCGTTGAACAAAATTTGTATTTAACTTCACATCAGCATGGCCAAAAGTAACGACATAAACGACCACGTGCTGGAACAAAACCTCAAATATACAGCAATCTACCATCTAACTATTTCTTGGCAAGAATGCAAATGACGATTAATATTAAATCTAACCAAAGGAAACGTACCCTGAGCCGATTTAATCTAGCGCCGCCCAGCCATTCGATCTGACACACCTGTGCATTGCGACCAAGTGCAGTCGACAACGACAACAGGGCGTTTTGACCGAAACAAGCCGGAGCGACCACCAGATAGGAGAAGCCCAAATAAAAATCAGTCGGCCGCTTAAATACCCCGTGGCCTGATTTTTCCCCTGTTATCGTCTAAATCTATTAACTGCCAATGTTTCTCAAATTTGCCGGTTGGCATTTTCAAACCAGGACAAACCTTCAAAGACCTTTAATCTATTTTACTGTAGTCTTCGTCGCTTCCACACTACTACAAAAAGTCGGTCGGTTTTCCCCTCAATGTTAAATATCTTCCAGACCCTCCCCTCAACACCCGCTGAATTAGTCTGTCAATGTATGGATTCTCAGTCTGTTCTGCAGCACTGTACACTTGATCTCATAACATAGCTCACCACCCAGAGGAGCGGCAGCAGTCAGACTATCATTACCTTGTACACCAGAATATCCTGGACATCAGCTAAGAGTTAACGAGCCTCCCAGCCACTGACTTTTCCAGGAGTCACAAACCCTCCATCAACCTCCTAGCCACTGACTTTTCCAGGAGTCACAAACCCTCCATCAACCTCCCAGCCACTGACTTTTCCAGGAGTCACAAACCCTCCATCAACCTCCCAGCCACTTACTTTTCCAGGAGTCACAAACCCTCCATCAACCTCCTAGCCACTGACTTTTCCAGGAGTCACAAACCCTCCATCAACCTCCTAGCCACTGACTTTTCCAGGAGTCACAAACCCTCCATCAACCTCCCAGCCACTGACTTTTCCAGGAGTCACAAACCCTCCATCAACCTCCCAGCCACTGACTTTTCCAGGAGTCACAAACCCTCCATCAACCTCCCAGCCACTGACTTTTCCAGGAGTCACAAACCCTCCATCAACCTCCTAGCCACTGACTTTTCCAGGAGTCACAAACCCTCCATCAACCTCCTAGCCACTGACTTTTCCAGGAGTCACAAACCCTCATAAAGAGAAAATCAAAAACAAACTGCAAAACAAACACAGGTTGTAATCATAGCAGCAGCAGTATTAGTAGTTTTGGTAGCAGCAGCACCAGCAGCAGAAGTAGTAGTTAAAGAAGAAGAAGAAGTAGAAAAAAAAAGAAGAAGAAGAAAAAGGAAGAAGAACAGACACTGCCTAGTGTGCAATGAAATCTTTAACATTTGATCTTAGTATACAAAAGACATTTGGAAGGATATTTTAAGATGCAGCACATCTTGCTGGTTTGAAAGTAACACACTCATATTTCACTGCAGTATTTATTTTGGGTTATATGACTCTTAGCTCTGTCAGTAATCTCAAGCCATGAACCTAAACCACTACAGACCATCAATTGCGATATCAGCTCACGGTCTCCCCGTTTCCCCAAAAGCTTAGTTGTCAGGCATACTACGTGTGGCCACATTTTTTGTAGCTCTTCCTGGAGAGGACAGTCTTGCAAGACATGTTCTAGAGCAGGGCTATTCAACTAAATTTACTCATGGGTCAACATCTTGAAAATAGGGATAGTCACAGGACAGGGGCCTGAGCCCCAGCAAAGGAAAACATCAATACAATACAATTGGTAGTGATTCGCGGGGCCACTTGCTAGACCCCCACGAGCCAAATGTGGCCCGCGGGCCGCCAGTTGAATATCCATGTTCTAGAGTACGTTCAGCACGAAGACACTGGCAGTGAGCAGTGAGACGCATACCTAGTTTATATCAGTGTTTGTTAAGGATGCAATGTCCAGTGCATAAGTGATAATTTGTGGCCTGCTCTGTTCTGTTTAAATAATGAATGACACCCCCCCCCCCTTTTTTTTTCCACCCCGCATGGTTATAGCAAGTGTTTTGCATCTGTTTCTGAGTTACTCTTTATGAAAGTTTATGGCTTCTTGAAAAGATAGTGGCTGGAAGATGCGTTGACTCTTAGTTGATTAAGCTGTATTTTCAGTTAGTCAGTCAGTACATGTCCTTTGCAGAACCCTGCTTCCATAGCAACCCTCCGGAAAATTTCTCGATCACAATCTAGATGTCCCACGTCCAATAAACCCATCTCGAGATCATCCGCGACATCCAGCATCCATTTTCTCTTTGTCCTTCCTCTTCCTCTCTTCCCAGGCATCAACCCCTCCATTATTGTTCTCTTCAAACTTTCGTAACATTTCAAATGACCAAAATATTTAAATTTTCTGTGTTTTATCGTCTTTAATAGCCAACCTTCTTTAATATTCAGTTCTTGAAGTATGTATGTGTTTTATTTTAAACTTATGATATTCTCAGAACCCGTCTATAACCTTTGTATTCAAAGGTATTTATGAGCTGTTCAGCTTGTTTAGTAAGTGTCCAGGTCTCACAGGCGAATGTTGCAATGGGAAAGATACATGCTCTTAGAAATCTAATTTTTGTAGTTGTCTGTCTGTCCCACTCCATAATTTATTCAGTTACTTTAGTCTTTGAAGAGCAATTGATAGTTGTATTTTACCATATGGAAAATAGTGACAGTTAACCTGATGATGGTTAGTAAGTGCACAACATAAATTAGAGAAGAAAGACATTACATACATATGAAGTGATAATAGCCAGTGCTTTAGCATCCGGCGATTGACCACAAACGGTTCCTTCCCATGATGCATGCTCCAGCAAATGTGTGACGCTGATGAGGATTAAGAGGAGAGCAGCTCGTCTTAAACCCCACCAAACACAGGAGATGGAAGATGGGGAAAAGGGGGGGGGGGGGGCTTAGGCTGCTTGATGGCCATCACCCCCTCCCCCCCATCCCCAATCGGCTCCTTATATATATATATATATATATATATATATATATATATATATATATATATATATATATATATATATATATTGTTTTTTTTTTTTTAACATATCCAGAAACCATGAGTTGTAAACCATTTGGCTCGGTACTATGGATATCGCAACCCTTCGGCATTGATTCCATTATAGGTACCGTTAATCTGGGAGAAATGTGGCTTTTCTGCCTACCCGCAGGAGTGAACCCGGACCACAAGGAGTTCGTCACCCGGCCGCCGCGAAAATCAGGTTTAACCAACTTCGCCAGAGAGCCGGGCATATATATATATATATATACACACACACATATAAATATATATTTATATATATATATATATATATATATATATATATATATATGTCCGGGGCAGTGGTGAATTGATGTATAGCAAGCTAGATGTTGTGAGGGCTCTTTGGGAGCGAGTGAATAGTGCGAAGGCACAGACAGATCATTACGGTCTGAGGAGAATGGCGCTGCGGAAAGTTACCAGGGATCTGACCGACGCTTAACACTCCAGTGGAACAACAAATTTCCAATTTCGTACACTAAGCCTTTCTATCTGTTGCAACCTAATGTTGCCCACTCTGTTAATCCCTACAGATGGCGTCCTACCATCCACACTGTGAGAAGCCACTGATGTCACAAGACGTAACCACTCTTCAGGTGGCAAGACTCCGAGAGTTCAAAGGCAAAGGTAAAAAGAATTTCAAGAAGAAAGAACCACACAGCAAAACTGAAAACAGGACAAATCAGATCCAGTATACTGTTGGATATATATCACAAGGAACTAACATCAGCAGTTGTGATAATGCTACCAGTTCTCCAAGCTTGTTCACATGTTGTATATGTTTTAATAAACATGGGAAAACAGGCAGTTAGATTGAGACCATAATGTTAAATGGGAAAGATGCATGCTCTAAGAAATCTAATTTTTGTAGTTGTCTGTCTGTCCCACTCCATAATTTATTCAGTTGCTTTAGCCTTTGAAGAGCAATTGATAGCTGTATTTCACATTACGGTCATTTTTACATTTTTCTTTTTCTACATTAGCCCATAAAAGGATGGTTGGCAGATCGTGTTTTGGTTTACAGCCAGGCTGAGTTATCTGCATCTTACAGCCCAATATATACGATTTCAGCAAACATGTAATAAGCTCCCTTTTATGAGGTGGTTGTTAGAATGTAGTGGGAGTGTTCTTTTTGTGTCTACCCTCAATTGTATCCTGGAACCCACCCATGTTGTATACTATTTTGTCTTTTCTTATGGCTACAGCTTTCTTTATGCTGACCGGCTGTAAGCTCTGGTGGACAGTTTTGGTTATTCGTCCACTTCTGGACTTAAGTCTTGTTCCAGAATTTGAGTTCTGCAGGCACATCCATTTTACAGATCTGACTTCTGGTTCCAAATCTCTAAAGCAGATGCGCTCTGACATCAAACGAACCTTATACATGCTCGTTAAGAAGGAGGCAGCGGGTCTAATCTTTTCCCCGCCAATATGGGGCCTGGCACTCCCACAGGGAATGGGTGCAATCAGTCAGGATCTGTTTCCGAAACAAAGTTTGGCTGCAGTGAATCTCGACCTCACTGTTTCTCACTCGTTGTACAGTTCCTCAGACATTTCTCAGACATCTCAACCTCACCGCTTGATTCACTGGAGTTTATTTAGTTCCTTCCCAAGCACCACATTTGTGATTGCCTTGCAACTTTTTATTTTTGTCCAGGCAGAAATTTTTGTTTGTAGTTTATTATTATTTTTTTTTTTTAGTTGCTCTCCAAATTACAGTAGCGCTCATCAGGACGTTGCAGAACCAACCCCAGCAGCCCCTGGTTGTTGTGTGGTTTCTCTAGGCAAATTTACGTCCAGTAGTTTGCCATTGCTTTCTGGACGGTCAGCTTTCTTGACACCACTGTCGAAACCAATGCAAGACGCATGGCCCGCGCAGTAGTACTACATAGTTAAATTTAATTGTTATATTTTCTATTAGTGGCTGAAAATATATCATTAAAAATATAAATTGATTATGATGATCTATCTTGCAACCCTTCTGCTGTCAGTAACTCAGCATTTGTTTATTTTTCAGTCCATGATATTTTCTACATTTGTTTAAAAAAAACACTACAATTTCCATACATTTCTTCAAGATTTTAGTTCTCATTGCTCCTAGTTCCATCGCTAGGGGATATCAGGCCATGGATACAATTTTAGTCAGTGGATCCTTGTACTCGTGACATCCTTTTTAATTTCAGCATTCCGAGTCCTTGAAGTTCTGCAGATTTCACTTTCCACTCTTTAGTCTTTTTGCAGTTTCTGATCTTATTTTTGCTATCTGCCCCAACAATTGCAGTTGATTAGCCCTTGATGGTGATTTAAACAGATTTTGCATTTCACTGTCACTTCTCACTCTCCATTGTCCTCCTCCTCCTTCACTTCCTTCTCCTTCACTTACCCCTTTACTGCATCAGGTATTGAGGGAGATATAACGTTCTGATTCCTGCTCTTCTGGTCACCTCAACCATAGTCACACTGTGTTTTTTTTATAAAGTTTCTCGATATTACCTTTACATCTTGTTCTTGGTCTACCTTGTGTTCAGTGTGTTTGTCTGCATGGGTGTGTCTACGTGTACATGTGTGTCTGTAAGCACCTATGCCTAATGTATGTCTGTGTTTGTCTGTATGTGTAGGTGTCTGTATGTGTGTCTATGTGTGTTTTCTATGTGTATGTCTTGTGTGCGTGTGTGACTGTTGGTGTGTCTGCATGTGTATGTATGTGTGTGTGTCTATGTGTGTCTGTCTATGTGTGCTGGTCTGTGATTGTCTCTATGAGTGTATGTATGTATGTATGTATGTATGTATGTATGTATGTATGTATGTATGTATGTATGTATGTATGTATGTATGTATGTATGTATGTATGTATGTATGTATGTATGTATGTATGTATGTATGTATGTATGTATGTATGTATGTATGTATGTATGTATGTATGTATGTATGTATGTATGTATGTATGTATGTATGTATGTATGTATGTATGTATGTATGTATGTATGTATGTATGTATGTATGTATGTATGTATGTATGTATGTATGTATGTATGTATGTATGTATGTATGTATGTATGTATGTATGTATGTATGTATGTATGTATGTATGTATGTATGTATGTATGTATGTATGTATGTATGTATGTATGTATGTATGTATGTATGTATGTATGTATGTATGTATGTATGTATGTATGTATGTATGTATGTGTGCTGGTCTGTGATTGTCTCTATGAGTGTATGTATGTATGTATGTATGTATGTATGTATGTATGTATGTATGTATGTATGTATGTATGTATGTATGTATGTATGTATGTATGTATGTATGTATGTATGTATGTATGTATGTATGTATGTATGTATGTATGTATGTATGAATGTGTGTGTGTATGTGTGCATGTGTGCATGTATGAATGTATGTATGGTATGTATGTATGAATGTATGTATGGTATGTATGTATGAATGTATGTATGTATGTATGTATGTATGTATGTATGTATGTATGTATGTATGTATGTATGTATGGTATGTATGTATGTATGGTATGTATGTATGTATGTATGTATGTATGGTATGTATGTATGTATGTATGTATGTATGTATGTATGTATGTATGTATGTATGTATGTATGTATGTATGTATGTATGTATGTATGTATGTATGTATGTATGTATGTATGTATGTATGTATGTATGTATGTATGTATGTATGTATGTATGTATGTATGTATGTATGTATGTATGTATGTATGTATGTATGTATGTATGTATGTATGTATGTATGTATGTATGTATGTATGTATGTATGTATGTATGTATGTATGTATGTATGTATGTATGTATGTATGTATGTATGTATGTATGTATGTATGTATGTATGTATGTATGTATGTATGTATGTATGTATGTATGTATGTATGTATGTATGTATGTATGTATGTATGTATGTATGTATGTATGTATGTATGTATGTATGTATGTATGTATGTATGTATGTATGTATGTATGTATGTATGTATGTATGTATGTATGTATGTATGTATGTATGTATGTATGTATGTATGTATGTATGTATGTATGTATGTATGTATGTATGTATGTATGTATGTATGTATGTATGTATGTATGTATGTATGTATGTATGTATGTATGTATGTATGTATGTATGTATGTATGTATGTATGTATGTATGTATGTATGTATGTATGTATGTATGTATGTATGTATGTATGTATGTATGTATGTATGTATGTATGTATGTATGTATGTATGTATGTATGTATGTATGTATGTATGTATGTATGTATGTATGTATGTATGTATGTATGTATGTATGTATGTATGTATGTATGTATGTATGTATGTATGTATGTATGTATGTATGTATGTATGTATGTATGTATGTATGTATGTATGTATGTATGTATGTATGTATGTATGTATGTATGTATGTATGTATGTATGTATGTATGTATGTATGTATGTATGTATGTATGTATGTATGTATGTATGTATGTATGTATGTATGTATGTATGTATGTATGTATGTATGTATGTATGTATGTATGTATGTATGTATGTATGTATGTATGTATGTATGTATGTATGTATGTATGTATGTATGTATGTATGTATGTATGTATGTATGTATGTATGTATGTATGTATGTATGTATGTATGTATGTATGTATGTATGTATGTATGTATGTATGTATGTATGTATGTATGTATGTATGTATGTATGTATGTATGTATGTATGTATGTATGTATGTATGTATGTATGTATGTATGTATGTATGTATATGTATGTATGTATGTATGTATGTATGTATGTATGTATGTATGTATGTATGTATGTATGTATGTATGTATGTATGTATGTATGTATGTATGTATGTATGTATGTATGTATGTATGTATGTATGTATGTATGTATGTATGTATGTATGTATGTATGTATGTATGTATATGTATGTATGTATGTATGTATGTATGTATGTATGTATGTATGTATGTATGTATGTATGTATGTATGTATGTATGTATGTATGTATGTATGTATGTATGTATGTATGTATGTATGTATGTATGTATGTATGTATGTATGTATGTATGTATGTATGTATGTATGTATGTATGTATGTATGTATGTATGTATGTGTATGTATGTATGTATGTATGTATGTATGTATGTATGTATGTATGTATGTATGTATGTATGTATGTATGTATGTATGTATGTATGTATGTATGTATGTATGTATGTATGTATGTATGTATGTATGTATGTATGTATGTATGTATGTATGTATGTATGTATGTATGTATGTATGTATGTATGTATGTATGTATGTATGTATGTATGTATGTATGTATGTATGTATGTATGTATGTATGTATGTATGTATGTATGTATGTATGTATGTATGTATGTATGTATGTATGTATGTATGTATGTATGTATGTATGTATGTATGTATGTATGTATGTATGTATGTATGTATGTATGTATGTATGTATGTATGTATGTATGTATGTATGTATGTATGTATGTATGTATGTATGTATGTATGTATGTATGTATGTATGTATGTATGTATGTATGTATGTATGTATGTATGTATGTATGTATGTATGTATGTATGTATGTATGTATGTATGTATGTATGTATGTATGTATGTATGTATGTATGTATGTATGTATGTATGTATGTATGTATGTATGTATGTATGTATGTATGTATGTATGTATGTATGTATGTATGTATGTATGTATGTATGTATGTATGTATGTATGTATGTATGTATGTATGTATGTATGTATGTATGTATGTATGTATGTATGTATGTATGTATGTATGTATGTATGTATGTATGTATGTATGTATGTATGTATGTATGTATGTATGTATGTATGTATGTATGTATGTATGTATGTATGTATGTATGTATGTATGTATGTATGTATGTATGTATGTATGTATGTATGTATGTATGTATGTATGTATGTATGTATGTATGTATGTATGTATGTATGTATGTATGAATGAATGAATGAATGAATGAATGAATGAATGAATGAATGAATGAATGAATGAATGAATGAATGAATGAATGAATGAATGAATGAATGAATGAATGAATGAATGAATGAATGTATGTATGTATGTATGTATGTATGTATGTATGTATGTATGTATGTATGTATGTATGTATGTATGTATGTATGTATGTATGTATGTATGTATGTATGTATGTATGTATGTATGTATGTATGTATGTATGTATGTATGTATGTATGTATGTATGTATGTATGTATGTATGTATGTATGTATGTATGTATGTATGTATGTATGTATGTATGTATGTATGTATGTATGTATGTATGTATGTATGTATGTATGTATGTATGTGTATGTGTATGTATGTATGTATGTATGTATGTATGTATGTATGTATGTATGTATGTATGTATGTATGTATGTATGTATGTATGTATGTATGTATGTATGTATGTATGTATGTATGTATGTATGTATGTATGTATGTATGTATGTATGTATGTATGTATGTATGTATGTATGTATGTATGTATGTATGTATGTATGTATGTATGTATGTATGTATGTATGTATGTATGTATGTATGTATGTATGTATGTATGTATGTATGTATGTATGTATGTATGTATGTATGTATGTATGTATGTATGTATGTATGTATGTATGTATGTATGTATGTATGTATGTATGTATGTATGTATGTATGTATGTATGTATGTATGTATGTATGTATGTATGTATGTATGTATGTATGTATGTATGTATGTATGTATGTATGTATGTATGTATGTATGTATGTATGTATGTATGTATGTATGTATGTATGTATGTATGTATGTATGTATGTATGTATGTATGTATGTATGTATGTATGTATGTATGTATGTATGTATGTATGTATGTATGTATGTATGTATGTATGTATGTATGTATGTATGTATGTATGTATGTATGTATGTATGTATGTATGTATGTATGTATGTATGTATGTATGTATGTATGTATGTATGTGTTGTGTGCTAAATTGAGTCAGCACACTACCAAGTGTCTAGCAGGTACTCTTCAGCTTCCTTTCTTAACAAGACAACTCGACGACGATGACACCGTCATACAAGTTTATTTAACAGGATACATGACACAAATGCAGAGACGTAGTTATTGATCACAGCTGACATTCGCACATCGTTCATTTGTCCTCACAGCTCTCTATCTCTCAATGTGTAGTGACCTCTCCTGGACTACTGCAGATACCAGGATGACGGCGTCCCACTCTCTGGAAGCGTCGTACAGCTGAACAGGACGACTTCTCCCATTCACTGGACCTTGATATTAATTCAGCATACAACACGGCTGACTGGAGACGGACTTCCCTTGCCGTACTCCGAAACCAGGCACTACTGGTCTTCCCGTCCCCTGGACTTACTTTGCCAGCGGGACCATATTTCCATACCGCAATTCCGACACTTACTCGGACCTAAATGCCCGATAGTCGTACGGTATGTTTGTCTGTTAGACTCGCGAGATTACCTGGACCCTGACTTGGTCTCTGACTCTCGCTTCTCTCGGCTGATCCCTCGTGCTACACCCACACTTCATCAATGCCCTTAGCCCTGTGGCTACATCTCTGTTTCTGTCTACTGCCCCCGAGGGGCTTTAGCCCTCAGGCTACAGCTTACTCTCTGGACTGTCTACGCAGCCCAATTTATATGTGTCGAATCCGTGTAGGTGGATGGTGATTACACGAGAGGCACGCTTGTGTGGGCGTTCTCGAGGATCACGCTTATGTGGGTGGCTGATGTTACCCGAGAATCACGCTGTCACTTAATTCACACTTTATCTCGTTATCCATATCCACGCTTTCAGCCCACCACACAGAATCCTACGCGTCCACTTTCTCTCGTGCAAGCACGCCTTGTTCATGAATAGACGTTTTCACTGGTCTCCTCTTAATACTCGGATCATATTGACACTCTTTCCTGGTGAACTTACAGGAAGTACAGGCATACTATTGTCCCTTCCCACAATATCACACTTAACCCAAATCAGCGCGCAACATCATATCCCCCCCCCCCCCCTTCTCCCAACTGACAACTAACTGAAATTAAGTTGTCAGTTGTTGAGTTAGAATAAATCCTTGTTGCGAGCTGATTTCACAATTATAATAATCTTTGAACATGTGATATCGTAACATCCAACAACAATGCAGTTAACTAAAGTATCATTGTATATCTCAATACAGCAAACACTTGGCTATAATCTAATTTTAACAACTATGTTATGTTTGATACAGTGTAAAGCGGTCTTCATACAGGTAGTGGGCACCCTTGAACACTAGTGAATTGCCACAGCTGCATGTTCCTCCGTTGCTGTACCTCGTCTCTTGCTTAACTTTCTGTAGGCATACATGACCGGATGTAAATGACCTCCAAAGTCGTATGGGAGCACGTCGCTTAGATTGACGTCACACACGTCCCATGCCACATGGAAAGAAAACATTCTATTAGGCAACGTAAAATGGTATACAAACGAATCATTTTTGTAAATCGCGTAATGTTATTGCATAATGCTCTGCCCATTTCGTTATGTTTGGTATGCCTTTCTTACAAACGCAGACAGCAATTGTTGCAAAATGTGGTATGAATGTTGAGTACCCAGTTTTTAAACATAATTCTTACTTTCTTCTTCATTCTGGAAACTGGAATTTAACAATTTCTACATTTCTAGATACTGGTTTTTACAATTTCCCTATATTATCCCATTACGATCCCTGTAGCAACTTGTTGATGTCCGTCTGGCTGTTAGAGCTGTAGTGTTTTTGCAGGACAATCTATCTCAAAAGTTGTATCCCTGATTTACGACTCCTTGTTTGACGACAAAACCCACGTCAAATAAGGGTCACACAGATACTATCGCCAAAACTTCTGCATCGTGGATTACCCACCACGAGGTCAAAAGTTCAGCACACACCAATGTCTCCTCCAGCGACGAAAAATACCCACGTCGCGGGATAAAACGTGTGAAATTTCTAACACGTGGAGCGATCCATAACCCAGTATCACTCACCGTGTTTCTCTAGTTATTTTCCCTCGGCAAATCTGTGAGCTTGATAATGATTACAGCACCATCCGTAACACATAACCACTCTCAACTCAAGACCGCCGGTGTTTGTCCAAAATTGTATTCTGTCCGCAAGAACACTACGCTTACGTTATACAGAGACAATAGGGATGAACTGATGATACTGGACGAATGTGCATCTAAAGCTCCCCCTATACATTATATTATGCTACTACGTTGTCACATGAAAGATAACACATCACCTTGACTCGGCGTGAGTCCACAACATTCGCTTTCGGCCTACGGCCCCTCCTATGGTCACCGATTGCCTTCTTATAACTCTCGCGTTGTCACTCAGGACAGATTCTTCTTCTTGGTTACGTGCCCTTCCTTTGGGTCACTGTAACATATACACGATAACTGATGAGACTTGGCCCCAGGCAACAGAGTCTCTCGGCCCACAGCCGAATTATCATCACGAGGCACTGCATTATCCTCGTCCTCGTAATTCCGCCACGCTTGACTCTTGTCGAATCTTGTGGCTAATAACATGTTGGGTACTCTACGCCTTATCCCCACACAATTCGCATAACATGAGCACTTCGGCTAATGCCCCAAATTCACTTCCTTGATAAGCTACTAAATGTAATCTGTGTTTTCCATGTTAATAGATTCATCAAAAAACTACACACAACTGTACTTCTTCAATCTTTCAATGTCATAATGTAACTCACTTTCTGGTTTTAAAACAGGTAATTTTGGTTCATACTTTACCACCTCTTCACTTGAGTGTTTTGAACCCTGTCCTTTTT
The DNA here is from genome assembly GCA_905116865.2 of Candidula unifasciata. Lineage (NCBI taxonomy): Eukaryota > Metazoa > Mollusca > Gastropoda > Stylommatophora > Geomitridae > Candidula > Candidula unifasciata. The sequence continues at coordinate 348,819 of CAJHNH020001233.1, read as the reverse complement.
TTAGCGACTCACCTCGCTAATTCTTTTGTCTCTTTTTCTGTAATGGTCAACTCTGCCATATCTTTTTGATGAGTTTTTTTCCGCAGCTCTCTTATCTCTAGTCGCTTCTTCATTTTCTGCTTGTCTTGCAGCTTTGTTTTTCTGTTACCTCTTTCATCCTAAATTCTGCAAAGCTTAGGATCTCTTCAGGCTTAAGTTCTAACTCCTCAGCTATGCTGACAAACTCAGCAAAGGACATTTTGACTGTTACTTATGTCAGTGTGATGGACACCAATAAAAGACAGTACACGACGTTACGATAACAGTGCTAACTTTTACGAAAACAAGACAACGAGAAAACAAGCTGTGTATGACGGTACACTTAAGAAAATGGACCGAAAGCACCAAGGATTAACACAACCGATAACAAACCGTACGTACAGGACTATTAACGCTACCTGACGCATACAACTAGGAATGCCGGTCTATAAACTAATAGACAGAAATAACTAAAAGACAGCTCCTAAATTATGCAACCTACAAAATGTTACCTAATTAGAAGCGCTCCTCCCAACCTCCCACAAAACAAGTATCTCACACAGATGACATCTTAGACGTACCAAATAATTAACGTGGTCAAAGCAATGTAAATACTGCAATAAAACATTACACAATTTACAATTACAGACCTGTCAATGTTGGACGATGAGATGACAAGTGCAAGATGAAACACACACTAAACGCAGCTCCGGCAGGTCATTCAGCTCCAAGCATAGCTTCCATCTCAGGTTCAGCTCCTGGATAACACGGCTTCAGATCTGGCGACTTGACGATTATGTGTTCTTCACTTTACGACAAACAGGTTGACATTACAGTTCAAACAGGATCAATAACACATTCTGCGAATCTTCTTTATGTGTCGCTGGCCTCTAAGCGTTGGTTTTGGTACGAAATTGCTCTTGAGTGGATATGGCTTTCAAACCGTTGAGAATTTGAGACTGCTGAGAGGTTTCTCATTCTTTGTTATGGTTCTCAAACTGTTGGTTTGGTACCGAATTGTTCTTGAGTTTTTGGCTTTCAAACTGTTGTGTGAAGGATGAGATGTTAAGAGATCCCTCGTTCTTTAGCTTGGCTCCCAAACTGTTGTGGAGGATGAGATGTTGAGAGGTTCCTCGTTCTTTGGCTTGGCTCCCAAACTGTTGGTTTGAGGATGAGATGTTGAGAGGTCACTCGTTCTTTGGCTTGGCTCCCAAACTGTTGTGTGCTAAATTGAGTCAGCACACTACCAAGTGTCTAGCAGGTACTCTTCAGCTTCCTTTCTTAACAAGACAACTCGACGACGATGACACCGTCATACAAGTTTATTTAACAGGATACATGACACAAATGCAGAGACGTAGTTATTGATCACAGCTGACATTCGCACATCGTTCATTTGTCCTCACAGCTCTCGATCTCTCAATGTGTAGTGACCTCTCCTGGACTACTGCAGATACCAGGATGACGGCGTCCCACTCTCTGGACGCGTCGTACAGCTGAACAGGACGACTTCTCCCATTCACTGGACCTTGATATTAATTCAGCATAGAACACGGCTGACTGGAGACGGACGTCCCTTGCCGTACTCCGAAACCAGGCACTACTGGTCTTCCCGTCCCCTGGACTTACTTTGCCGAGAGGCACGCTTGTGTGGGCGTTCTCGAGGATCACGCTTATGTGGGTGGCTGATGTTACCCGAGAATCACGCTGTCACTTAATTCACACTTTATCTCGTTATCCACATCCACGCTTTCAGCCCACCACACAGAATCCTACGCGTCCACTTTCTCTCGTGCAAGCACGCCTTGTTCATGAATAGACGTTTTCACTGGTCTCCTCTTAATACTCGGATCATATTGACACTCTTTCCTGGTGAACTTACAGGAAGTACAGGCATACTATTGTCCCTTCCCACAATATCACACTTAACCCAAATCAGCGCGCAACAGTATGTATGTGTGTGTATGTATGTATGTATGTATGTATGTATGTATGTATGTATGTATGTATGTATGTATGTATGTATGTATGTATGTATGTATGTATGTATGTATGTATGTATGTATGTATTTGGAAGTGTATGGAATATATGGGTGTGTATGTTGGTGTGTAAGTGGGTAAGCAAATAGGTAAGCGTGTGTGCACGTGCGAGTGTTCTGATGAATTGTACCACCCATGCTTTTGTGTTTTTACCGTGGGTGCTGCTGTGTGAAAGGTGGGTGTTGCTGTGTGAAAGGTCGATGTTGCTGTGTGAAAGGTCGGTGCTGCTGTCTGAAAGGTGGATGTTGCTGTGTGAAAGGTGGGTGCTGCTGTGTGAAAGGTGGATGTTGCTGTGTGAAAGGTGGATGTTGCTGTGTGAAAGGTGGATGTTGCTGTGTGAAAGGTGGGTGTTGTTGTGTGAAAGGTAGGTGCTGCTCTGTGAAAGGTAGGTGCTGCTCTGTGAAAGGTGGATGTTGCTGTGTGAAAGGTGGGTGTTGCTCTGTGAAAGGTAGGTGCTGCTGTGTGAAAGGTGGGTGTTGCTCTGTGAAAGGTAGGTGCTGCTCTGTGAAAGGTGGGTGCTGCTCTGTGAAAGGTGGGTGTTGCTGTGTGAAAGGTGGGTGTTGCTGTGTGAAAGGTGGGTGTTGCTCTGTGAAAGGTGGATGTTGCTGTGTGAAAGGTTGGGGTTGCTGTGTGAAAGGTGGGTGTTGCTGTGTGAAAGGTGGGTGTTGCTGTGTGAAAGGTGGGGGTTGCTGTGTGAAAGGTGGGTGTTGCTGTGTGAAAGGTGGGTGCTGTTGTGTGTAAGGTGGGTGTTGCTTTGTGAAAGATAGGTGTTGCTGTGTGAAAGATAGGTATTGCTCTGTGAAAGGTGGATGTTGCTGTGTGAAAGGTGGGGGTTGCTGTGTGAAAGGTGGGTGTTGCTGTGTGAAAGGTGGGTGTTGCTGTGTGAAAGGTGGGGGTTGCTGTGTGAAAGGTGGGTGTTGCTGTGTGAAAGGTGGGTGCTGTTGTGTGTAAGGTGGGTGTTGCTTTGTGAAAGATAGGTGTTGCTGTGTGAAAGGTAGGTGTTGCTGTGTGAAAGATAGGTGCTGCTGTGTGAAAGGTAGGTGTTGCTGTGTGAAAGGTGGGTGTTGCTGTGTGAAAGGTGGGTGTTGCTGTGTGAAAGGTAGGTGTTGCTGTGTGAAAGGTGTGGGTTTGGAAGGGCCGAATGTCAGACATGCCCAGTTTGTAACCCTTTGAAAATAAAGTTTGTTTATTTTGCATCCTCCATTATCCACTGATTTATTCTTTGATTTGTCGTAAAAACTTTTACAACATTTACTGACATTTAATCTTTTTTTTGCAATATTTTTTTAAAATACACACCAGCATACATACATTCACACCCGCATACATACACACCCACATACATACACACCCACATACAAACACGCACACTTACACACCCACACACACATAATACACACACACATCCATCTATACATACATACATCGGTTAGACACATACAACAGTAGACAAAACAAAGATTTTGATTAAAACTTTCATTCAATGAATTTTGCATGAGCCAGAAACCAATAGTACTTTCCATAGAGAGAATCATTCCACAGTCTATTCTTCATAAGAGAAATGAATTTAAAAAGAAAGAAGGTAAGAAAGAAATGAATGTGAGAAAAGTAATGAATTTCTGACAAGTAATTACTGTATTCCCCTAAGTGTATCAGACAATCCCTTGTACAAGAACAAGAGCTAACTTGATTTGAGAACCGGAAATTTTGAAAAAAAAAGATATGATTATATTAAGTTATGGAACTCATATTTTATTCATTATAGAATCCATAAAACTCATCACTGTCAAAACTTTCATCCATATGATTTTAATCCATTTATCCATTTAATTATATACCCCCCCCCCCCCCCCCCCCCCCCCCCCCCACCCCTTCACTCCTTCCCATTTTATGTAACACCTGAACCATCATCCCTGTACAGGATATTTTCTAACAAATCATTTGATAAAATCTGCTATAATTGTATAAGACAAACAATGTTTTTAGATCCCATATGTTGGAAAGTTATACTTGGGAGAAAAAACAGTAATTTAAGAAAATAAATGCATTTTAGAAAAGTATTTAATTTCAGAAAAAAATAATAATGCATTTCAGAAGAGAAATCGAGAAAAGTAAGAAATGAAAAGATATTTTATCTTTCAGTTAAATCCCCAATTTTTTTTTTTGCAATGCCTTGTGGCTCTAGCAGTCTTTTAAACCACACAACAAAATATCTGCTATAGAAACATAAGCTACCCACTTAAGGGGATGCGTACCAAGCAACTCAACATAGCTTTATTGAAGACTCTGTGTGTATAGGTACACATGTCTTAACTTCTTAAATCCCAGTTGTTACTTTATCTTCGTCTGTCCCAAAGCTATATTTCTTGTTAACTCATAGTGTCTCAAAGACTGTTACTCTGAGTATTCAAATTACAGGATAGAAAGTATTTCAGTTACAACTGTGTAGAACTGAAAGAGCGGATTAATAATGTTGAACTAAGAAGCTGCAAAACTGACACTTCTGGGTGTGACCAGCTCCCTGTAAATGTCACTTTTCCAACTTCTCTACAGTGACATGGTTACAAGATGCATAAATATTGCTATTAGTCCAGTTCGCACCTGCGAAATGTTTAGGAGATCAGGATGTGACTATATTGTACAAATATAACATTTAAGGGTTTCCTTTCAAAACAAATTAAAAAATTTTTTTAAAAACAAATCCAAGTTGACGTCAACTTTGTCCTTGTCTTGTGTTATAGGTCATGGTATCATGACATGTTGCATGTGATGCATATATTTTTTAAGGCCTTGGGGGCAGCATTAGCGCAGTCGATAGTAGGCTAGCTTTCAAATCCAGCTGCCATGGTCGGTGTTCGAAACCGGGCGATTCGTGGGGTTCACCCAGCCTCTAGGAAATGGGTACCAGAGTTGACACTCTGGGGTGAATGGAGGAACATCGCTGTAGCTACAGAGTTACGTGCGAATGGCGACACAGGCAGACAATTCTTATCAGCTGTCCTTACTGGTGGCAGAGCACTTATGGTTTATAACCTTGTGCAATGATGCTGGTTCACATCTCCCGACTTTACTTTTTTTAAAAATTCCATTTAATGTTATACTCTGTTCATATCTATTGATTACTTCCTTTATACATCTTAATTTTTTTTTTTGGGGGGGGGGGGGGGGGGTGTAATAAATCTGCATAAATAAATGTGTTAAACATTTATAAGTGACCTGTGAATGGTAGAAGAGGGGACTTACAGATCTTCTGCTCATTAACAAGCTTGTTGCAAATGGTGAATAATTAAGGGTTTGCTGTCATCAGGTATGCTGGAACTGAAGTGTGCATATATCACAGCCTAGCTGCAAACCACAACATAATTAACCAACCATTCTTTTAAAAGCAAATGCAAGAAAAAAAAAGAAGTAGTAAACATAGTGTCATAATGATAGTAGTAGCAGCAGCAGTAGCAAATACAGCTACTCATAAAACTACAATTCCACAAGATTTATGAATCAAAAATGAACCAAATTGTAATGCAGGCTAAATAAAAAAGAACTGTTAATGTTGTTTATCATTTTAAAAAATAAGGAAAAGAAGAATTATAATAATTGTGGTGGAAAACATTTATAAGTGTACAAATTGTTATTAACAGAAAACTGTTTACGTCAAATTATGACTGTTACAACAAAAGTATGCAGCAAATTTAGATATTTAGATGCTTGTCTGTTAGTTACTGTTACAAGGTAAATACTGACAACAGAATGACTATCATCAGACAAATACTGGTAACAGAATGTCTATTAGTTAGAGTTACAAGATAATACTGATAACAGAATATTTACCAAAGTTACAAGAAACTTACTGATAAACAACGTACATTAGTTACTGTTACAAGATAATACTGATAACAGAATATGTATGTATCACTGTTATATAAACAGCATTCAGAAAGTAATGCCCTACCTTCTTTTTCTTTCGCAAACTCTTTGTGAAAAATATACAAAATTTACTAACAATATAGCTCATGTGTCCGTTAGACAACCCAATTATTTATATAATCTCTGCCCACCTCTATGGCCAATGAAAAAAACACTGCATGTATCAGGTTATGTCTTTTTCAGGTTTATATTTCTTCACATTATGAAAAACATCCCCAGGACCATCTCTTGGTTTGAACCATGTGAAAAAATACATATAAAATACTATAAAATAAATAACATATGAAATCATGTTTACAAAGAAAAATTAAAAGTAGTATGCAAGTTAAAGAGATCTTGATAACAAGATGTTAGGGAATACTGAGAATCTGATATAGAGACCTAGAATTTCCATGGCAATTTGCAAACAGTATAAATATTTGGTTACATCTATCAAATGCTCAGTAACACACACTTTTGAATTATACCTCGTTAAGAGTACACACTGTCCAATAAAACAGACAATGAAATGCTTTATTAGGATCAGTAGATGCCCAGTAGCATCACAGACTATAGAAATCTTGGTAATGACTCCAAATGTCAGCAGACATAAAATACACTTGGTTGTAGTTGCCAAATGCCAACTAACTTCACAGACATACAGCAACTTTTCTATTTACTGCAAAATGTCCAGTAACTTCACAGACATACAGCAACTTTTGTATTTACTGCAAAATGTCCAGTAACTTCACAGACATACAGCAACTTTTGTATTTACTGCAAAAATGTCCAGTAACTTCAAGGACAATGTACCAACTTGGTTATCACTTCCAAATGTCCAGTAACTTCAAGGACAATGTACCAACTTGGTTATCACTTCCAAATGTCCAGTAACTTCAAGGACAATGTACCAACTTGGTTATCACTTCCAAATGTCCACTATCTTCACAGGCATGAGGGAATCTTGCTTATGGCTGTAAAATATTTTATAACGGAAGATATAAACATATCTGGCTACTGTTGCCAAAGGTCCATTAACTTCACAGACATGACAGAAACTGTTATGGCTGCAAAATGTCCATTAACTTCACAGACATGACAAATCTTGGGCTGACGCTGCCAAACATCCATTAACTTCAACAACATGACAGAAATTTGGCTGAGGCTGCCAAACGTCCATTAAATTCCTAGACATGACAGAAACTTTTTTACGGCTGCCAAAAAAATGCAATAATTTCCCAACATGACAGAAACTTGTCTGAGGCTCCCATATGTCCAATAACTTTTTCAGACATGGGATAAATACTGGCTGAGGCAGCTAAAAGTCCATTAACTTCATCACTTTTATCTGGATAATTAAAAACCAAGCTGGGAGTTGCCAGAGGCTCCTGAGAAATCTGTTGATCTCATCATCCAAGACTACCTGCTTGCCAGCCTTTGATCAGTAACAACATCCTAAAGCCTCTTCCTTTAGACTGGTACATGGAACACACCTGCTGTCTTTCTAGGAACATCTGCAAAGATATATGTAAATAAATAAGTGAAAAATATTTGATAAATGCAAAGTTCTAGCCCTCTTGGCCCAGGAACACTAAAAAATGGGTCACGACCCCATTTGATTTCCAGAAAAAAACGCTAAATATTTTTCCTAAACGCTGGTCACTAAGCAATTTGTGAACAACACGAACAGCATGAAACATTATTGGAATAAATTCCATGGGGCCTAAAAAACGTAGGTAGTGAGTGACATGCTGTGACCCCATGACCTATATCATTGAGGCTTATGGGAAAACTTGATGTCAACTTAGCTTTAAAATAGCTTTTTGGTTTAAAGGAAAATGTTCCTCAATGCTATTTTTAGTTAATGTGTTCATATTGGACCAAACTGAAAGTGATAGCTTTGAGGCTACTATGCGGGAAGAGGTTAAATGACCAAATTATGATAGAATTAAACATCAGTCACAATTGATCTTCATCTTGTGTCTTCCCAGTCAATGCTAGAGCTCGTGTCCCTTGACAGGTCTCGTCCCTTAGTTTTCTGGATTAACTATCAGTTAGTCCGTTGCATATTTTTTACAGCAGGCATGTTTTATTTTTGTGTCCTCTACTTCATCTTTTTCTTCACCGCAGTGAATATGTGGTAGAAATTTGACGTAGAGCGAGTAGAACATGAGACTTCTGTCTTTAGGTTTCCCTTGGACACCCTCATTTACTCAACAAGCCAATGTCCCATTTCAGTGCATGGTTGGTGATTCTCTGATTGTCTCTTCTAAGAATGTTCTGTAGCAAAATCTAACCTGTCTAGCGTCCACGGTTTGGGAGGAGTTAACAGTTAAATTAAAATGTACATATAAACTACAGGAAGGCTTTTGTACTTAAAGTATAGACTGTTCTTATAATTCTTTCTCTCCAGATGGTAACACATCAGCGAAGAACTCATCCACTGGCTCGCCGGCCGGTAGACAACATTGTCGCCGGCTGGGACAGAGTTCGTGTCCGTCTCCTTTGATCGCATCAACACGGCAGGTGTCCTTTTCAGGGCTCTTGGTGGCGTGCAATGCTAAGCTATTTTATTTAGCGCACATAATCTAGTCACAATTATAACCTAAAGCTCTCCGTTCAGGAATGATGTTTGAACATTAACCATGTAATATCACCCTGGGACTACCCCCGGGTTCTAAAATTTCACCAGCGCTCTTCAATGTGTATACAAGCAAGATTGCAGAACTTCAAGCACCAGGTGTTGAAAGGATATTGACATTTGCAGACGATGTTCCTTCAAATAGGGAGGGCAGTGATAGGCAATGGATAGCCCAAGAGCTACAGGCAACTGTAGATAAAGTGACTGACTGGTGTGCAGAAGTGGGTACTGTCATCAACTCAGAAAAGGCGGCTGTTTTTCTGGTGCTCTCTGGACAATAGAATTGTAAGAGCTGATGTTCCAAGTCTCACAATTAATAACAGTACCATTAAAAGAGAGAGCAAGCTGAGGTACCTGGGTATCATTTTTGATAGAAGCCTGTCCTTCAGTAATTATGTGGAGGCAGTTGTGGTGAAATGCCAAAAAAGACTCAATGCTCTCAAGATTATGGTAGCACTGGACATAGATTAGAGAATGCTGTTCACAATGTTCCAGCATGCTATCATGTCGGTGATAGATTAAGGACTTGGCATACTTACCATATCAAAGAGTCAGCTGATGAAACTTGAACGCATACAGAATAAAACCATGTGGGTAATTCTGGGATGTACAGGAGATACACCGGTAGTATGTGTGCGATATATACTTGCACTGCCTACTATTGCAAATAGGTTCAAAGTTCTGTAGGCAAAGTCATAACTCAGAGTAGCTGCAGACAAGAAGCACCTCCTGTATGAAGCCCTAAGTAGAGTTAAGGGTCACAGACTGAAAAGAGGAAGGTCTTGGTTGGTGCAAGCTGAAGATACAATTAGACATGTGTGCAGGCTTGATAAATATGAACAAGTAGAGGAGTGGGTCAAGGTGTCCGAACATGTTTCAGACTTGTGTAGGGTTCTTATCACTTTAGGTCGTGAGTGCAGAGACTGGCCAGCTGGTGCTGCAGAATTAGAGGTTCAACAAATGACTTATGACAATTCACGCCCAGGTGATGTGATTATCTGTTCAGATGGCTCTGTGCTGAGGGGCAGATGAAGTTCATGAGGGTTCATAGTAAAGGCAAATGGACGTCGCTTAGTGCAACAAAGTCCAGCATACGATATCACAGTGTCTAGTTTGAGAATAGAGGTGGAGGTGGTCACTGCTGCCTCCCGCTGGCTTGATAGTCAGCTGTACACACATGCCGTGGCTGTAAATGACTCACAGAGCATGCTGAGAAAGGTGGAGACAGGCATGCTCCGTGAAGAGCAACAAGCACTGCTTCACAGATCCTGTGTAGTAGGCGTCCTTTTGATAATTTCTCGAGGGCATGCCAGTGAATTGGGAAATGAACAGCAAGCATCGCTTCAGAGGTCCTTAGTAGTTGGCATCATTTGGATATTTTATCCAGGTCATACTGATGTATTGGGAAATGAACAGGCAGACAGACTGAATTATCATAATTCTTTCACTCTATATGATACAATCATTATCACAATTCTCTCTCTCTCTCCATATGATACCATTATTATCATAATTCTCTCTCTCTCCATATGATACCATTATTATCATAATTCTCTCTCTCCATATGATACCATTATTATCATAATTCTCTCTCTCCATATGATACCATTATTATCATAATTCTCTCTCTCCATATGATACCATTATTATCACAATTCTCTCTCTCTCCATATGATGCCATTATTATCATAATTCTCTCTCTCCATATGATACCATTATTATCATAATTCTCTCTCTCCATATGATACCATTATTATTATAATTCTCTCTCGCAATTTGATACCATTATAATCATAATTCTCTCTCTCTCCATGATACCATTAATATCATAATTCTCTCTCTCCATATGATACCATTATTTTCATAATTCTCTCTCCATATGAGACCATTATTATCATTATTCTCTCTCTCCAAATGATACCATTATTATCATAATTCTTTTTCTCTGTATGATACCATTATTATCATAATTTTTTCCCTCCATATGATACCATTATTTTCATAATTCTCTCTCTCCGTATAATACCATTATTATCATAATTCTCTCTCTCCATTTGATACCATTATTATCACAATTCTCTCTCTCTCCATATGATACCATTATTATCATTTATATATATATATCTCTATATGATACCATTATTATCATAATTCTCTCTCTATATATATATATGATACCATTATTATCATAATTCTCTCTCTCTATATATATATAATACCATTATTATCATAATTCTACCTCTCTCTCTCTCCATATGATACCATTATTATCATAATTCTACCTCTCTCTCTCTCTCCATATGATACCATTATTATCATAATTCTCTTTCTCTCTCTCTCTCTCTCTTTCTCCTGTATGACACCGTTGCTAACATAATTCTTTCTCTCAATGTGATACTATTATTATTATAATTCATTTTTTCTATATGATATCATTATTATCACAATTCTTTCTTTCTATATGATATCATTGTTATCATAATTCTTTTTCTCTGTATGATACCATTAATATCATACATTCTGTATCTCTGTATGATGCTTTTATTTTCATAATTCTTTCTTTCAACATAATATTATTATATTATCTAAATGTTTCTCTCCAGGTGAACATATTACTATCACAATTTATTCTCTCTGTATGATACTATTATTATCATAATTCTTTCTCTCTGTACGATACTATTATTACTGTACATTCTTTCTCCATATAGGATACTATTATCATACATTATTTCAATATGATACTTTTATCACCACACATTCTTTCTATCTATATGTCATTATTATTATCATGTATTCTTTTTCTCTGTCAGTCATAGTGATGAAGGGAGATGGGTGATATCTCAAGCAGGAAATCTCAAGGTAACAAAAAGCTGAAGAAGAAGAACTTCTTCTCTCTATATGAAACTTCTATGACCATAAATTGTTTCTCTTTTATGTTATACTATTTACACATAATTTGTACATCTTGACAGATCAGAACATCAAGTAAGATTGGCTAATAAGCTGCATCCTGTCTCGGAAGCTGAAATATTTTGGTCATATCAAGCGCAACGACGGATTGGAAAAAATAATAGCAGAAGGCATGGTACCAGGAAGGAGGGGGGGGGGGGGCGGGGATCAACATGTAGATGGGCACAGGATATAAGTGGCTCCTTGAGTATGAAATTAAAAGAGGCGGGAGAGCTGGCGAGAGACCGAGTTTCTTTCAGGCAGACTGTGATGAGAGCGACGTTCTGCAAAGGACCTGCTACATGATGATGATGATATACTTATAAGTTAAAAAAATCTAGGGAAGAAATTACCATTATTATCCTTATAAGTTGATTCGACAGATGATGATGGTCTGTCAGTCCCTCTCTCCGTCACATCATCCTGACTGTTGGTGATCGGTGGAAGTGGTCGAGGGGATGGGATCAAAACAGGGATGTCTTTATCTATCTGTGACACACCCACTTTCTGACCATTTGTTCTTCCTGGACCTGATTAAGGAATCAACTGTATTTTTAATTTACCAGGGACAAATGACAAAATAGGAATCAGATGCTTATTTAGACAGCAATCTTGGCAAATATATAGAAACACATCATTTTCAATCATCATCATCAAGTGTCTTGATAACTGGCAACTTTACAATCTGTGATCTTCACAGCTTGTATCATTTCACTTGGTGGTGTCCCTCCATGACGTGACTAAGGGTTATCAAGAATCTTCTTACATTGTCTTCATCTGCCTTTTTCCCCACAGATCTTTCCAGTGGTTACAAATGTTCTAGTTTTCTTCTTCTCATAAAATAAAACAAAAAAATTATAACTCTTTCTTTCTCATGTTTGGGATAAGTTTTCTTTGAGCCCTAACCTCTTGCAAAACATCTTGGTTGCTCTTTTTAATTGTTTCATGAATTCTAAGAATTCTTCTGTAAAATCAAACTGCCAAGGCCTAAAAATATTGTTCAACTTCTTTAATAATCGTCCAGGTTTCACAGCCATGTGTCAAAAATGGCTCTAAATAACACGCAATAGTTAATTTTTAAACCTCCAGTGACAAGGATTTATTGCATAAAATGTTCTTCATTATATAAAGTTCAATTTTAGCCTGTCCTATTCTGAGAGTAGCAGAGATATTAAATAAAAAACAAAAGAATACAAATACAATGGGCGAGATGGTCTACATGAAAGGCCATCTTTACTTCACGGAACATTTTCTGGTGCCAGTAGCAGGCTGGGTCAGCCTGAGAGAATTCGGTTAATAGTACAATTCTTCTTCAATCTGGATTCAAACTAAGACCTTTAGGCAGCAAGCAAGCTACTGTCCACCACAATACTATGAGTAAAGAAAATTATTGGCTAAAAAGAAGGAAAAAACTCCAATACAATATTGAAAAAAGGAACAAAGAAACTTGATTTTCCAAGGGTGGAGGCCTGCAGGCCCATCTTACATACAGCCCTTCCAAACACCAATCTTACATACAGCACTTCCAAACACCAATCTTACATACAGCCCTTCCAAACACCAATCTTACATACAGCCCTTCCAAACACCAATCTTACATACAGCCCTTCCAAACACCAATCTTTCACACAGAAGTTGTATTGTAAAAATAAAGCATGTTTTGTTCATATAATAATAATATGCATATTATGAATATTAAAAAAAACATGGGTGGTAAAATGCATGGGCACACACACCCACCCACTCACTCACTCACACAGACATTCATACCTATCCACAAACACACAAACAATACACACACACAGGCATACATGTATCTTGACATACACATATCTTGACTACAAGCTTATTAGGACAACATCTAGTCTTTATGCCTGTAAGGACAACATCTAGTCTTTATGCCTGTTAGGACAACATCTAGTCTTTATGCCTGTAAGGACAACATCTAGTCTTTATGTCTGTAAGGACAACATCTAGTCTTTATGCCTGTTAGGACAACATCTAGTCTTTATGCCTGTAAGGACAACATCTAGTCTTTATGTCTGTAAGGACAACATCTAGTCTTTATGCCTGTAAGGACAACATCTAGTCTTTATGCCTGTAAGGACAACATCTAGTCTTTATGCTTGTTAGGACAACATCTTAATCCTTTCACCCCGAGAATTCTAAATAAAAAGGTCATGACCTCATGGGAATCCCTGTCAAAAATGCTTACACAATTTTGTTTACATACATTACTAATACAATTTTTAAAACTTTATTAATCTAAATTCCCCTAATTTTCCCCTTTAAATATTCAATAAACATGAATAGAGTGAAGCATTAGATGAAATACGTTCCTTGCGACCCAAAACTAGTACGTCTCACGTAACGCATGATGTGACTCATGACCTTAATCACTTAGTCTTATGTGAAAATTTGCAGTCACATTGGCTTTAAAAATCCTACTTTTATCTAATATATTTATATCCTGACCTTCTAAATGACTGCACAGGTGCAAATGTAGCCAACAGCATTAACTGTGCATCAAGTAAACAAGTCATTGTAGACAAGTTGGAAAAGTGACATTTACAGAGAATTGGCTCCAACTGGAGGTATCATTTTTATAGCTTCTCATGGCAAAAATGCCTTTTAGAACAACATCTTGTAAATATGCCTTTTAGGACGACATTAGGTACAAACCTGTATTTGGCCTGTCAGCTCCTATCCTGGCACTTGGTCGCTGGACGGTAACATAAGACCTGAGTGTATTCTGGTTAATGTTGACTAGTCTGTCATCAGTAGGTTGGAAAGGGAGTTTAGAGCTGTGGAGACAAACAAGGTGAAGCAATGTTCAGAGGACCTTCAAACAAAATGAGATGAAAGTTATGAAGCTACATTTACAGGTCTGTGTCAATATTCAAATCTTACATACAGATCTATATCAAACTGTGAGATAACCAATTAAACTAATCTTCTTGACATAACAAAGAGAAAAAATTTGGAAAAAAAAAGGAAAGAAAACATACATATCTATACTGTATTAACTCATGTATACAGTATTTTAGTCAAAAATAGCCGACTAAAATTGGGTGAAGCTTAAATTTGAGATATTAGGCAAACATGTCACTTGTACACAATTTATTTATAAACAGTTCACCATTTTGAAATGTACCTTATGAAACAATACCAGTAAATAATGTCACTATTGTATGTCACTGTTGTATGCCACTGCTGTATGTCACGGTTGTATGTCACTGTTGTATGTCACTGTTGTATGCCACTGTTGTATGTCACTGTTGTATGCCACTGTTGTATGTCACTGTTGTATGCCACTGCTGTATGCCACAGTTGTATGCCACTGTTGTATGTTGTCACTGTTGTATGCCACTGTTGTATGTCACTGTTGTATGCCACTGCTGTATGCCACAGTTGTATGCCACTGTTGTATGTTGTCACTGTTGTATGTCACTGTTGTATGCCACTGTTGTATGCCACTGTTGTATGTCACTGTTGTATGCCACTGTTGTATGTCACTGTTGTATGTCACTGTTGTATGCCACTGCTGTATGCCACTGTTGTATGCCACTGTTGTATGCCACTGTTATATGTCACTGTTGTATGCCACTGCTGTATGTCACTATTGTATGCCACTGTTGTATGTCACTGTTGTATGCCACTGTTGTATGCCACTGTTGTATGTCACTGTTGTATGCCACTGCTGTATGCCACTGTTGTATGCCACTGTTGTATGCCACTGTTGTATGTCACTGTTGTATGCCACTGTTGTATGCCACTGTTGTATGCCACTGTTGTATGCCACTGCTGTATGCCACTGTTGTATGTTGTCACTGTTGTATGTTGTCACTGTTGTATGCCACTGTTGTATGTCACTGTTGTATGCCACTGCTGTATGCCACAGTTGTATGCCACTGTTGTATGTTGTCACTGTTGTATGTCACTGTTGTATGCCACTGTTGTATGTCACTGTTGTATGTCACTGTTGTATGTCACTGTTGTATGCCACTGCTGTATGCCACTGTTGTATGCCACTGTTGTATGCCACTGAGGTATGCCACTGTTGTATGTCACTGTTGTATGTTGTCACTGTTGTATGTCATTGTTGTATGTCACTGTTGTATGCCACTGCTGTATGCCACAGTTGTATGCCACTGTTGTATGTTGTCACTGTTGTATGTCACTGTTGTATGCCACTGTTGTATGCCACTGTTGTATGTCACTGTTGTATGTCACTGTTGTATGCCACTGCTGTATGCCACAGTTGTATGTCACTGTTGTATGTCGCTGTTGTATATCACTGTTGTATGTCACTGTTGTATGTTGTCACTGTTGTATGTTGTCACTGTTGTATGTCACTGTTGTATGTTGTCACTGTTGTATGTCACTGTTGTATGTCATTGTTGTATGTCACTGTTGTATGTCACTGTTGTATGTTGTCACTGTTGTATGTCATTGTTGTATGTCACTGTTGTATGTCACTGTTGTATGTCACTGTTGTATGTTGTCACTGTTGTATGCCATTGTTGTATGTCACTGTTGTATGTCACTGTTGTATGTCACTGTTGTATGTCACTGTTGTATGTTGTCACTGTTGTATGTCACTGTTGTATGCCACTGAAT
The DNA here is from genome assembly GCA_905116865.2 of Candidula unifasciata. Lineage (NCBI taxonomy): Eukaryota > Metazoa > Mollusca > Gastropoda > Stylommatophora > Geomitridae > Candidula > Candidula unifasciata. The sequence goes on along the minus strand of CAJHNH020001233.1, from coordinate 332,645 downwards.
CACAGGATCACTTCATGCCATAAAGCATCTTCTTCTTCTTCTGCCTATCTAGCCCCCAATGGCCCTCAACCAACTCACACCAAGTTGTTCTATCCTTTGCTATCGCAAGCAGCTCTCAACATCTTTCTAGCTTCATTCTCCAGCTCCGTAAAGCATTTTTTCCAGCTATACTGGCTTTAAATTTACTCTTGAGGAATTCCCATGATGTGTGATAACTGATGGGCTTCAAACTGTAACATTTCCACGGAAGACAAAAACAATCTGCCCGTATTTTCTTTTTTTATTCCAGCAGATCGGTTTCTTCTTCTGAGTATTTTGCCTTCTTGCCACGAAAAGGTTGTTGACTTTAAAATGTTTCTTCAAGAGCATCTTCCATTCCAATCCATCTCTAAAAATTTTGTTCTCATCCCTATCAGTTTCCTCCTAGCTGTTTGGTTTCCATTTTCTTGCACATAACACACTACTTACAATTTAAATTTACATCGGTAACTTGATCTTACACAGTTATTCTTTTGGTGTTTACAGGTACTACTGTTTCGGTCTCTCTCGATGAAATTCTAAGATAATAATTTTGTTCCTAAAATTATAATCTCAGAAATGGGGTGCGGCCTATCTCTTGATCTCATCTTCACTTCCTCTTTTACCGCTGTGGGTGTCGAGGGAGATAAAAGGTTCTGTTTCTAGCTCTTCTGGCTGCCTCGACCATAGGCACATCGTGCTGTTGTAGAGTTTCTCTGATGTTATCCTTCCATCTTGTTCTTGGTCTACCCCGTGCTCTACGTCCTTCTTCTGTTTCCATGTATGCTTTGTATGGTATGGTGTCACAAGGCATTCTCTCTAAGTGCGCAAACCATTTCACTTGCTGTCTTTTTATGTAATCCAGAATTGGTTCTGTGCCGACTTGTTCTCTTATGATCTCATTCCTGATCTTATCTCTTATGGTCACTCCTACAGCCCTTCTCAGACATCTCATTTCCGTGGTTACTAATTTTATTTTATGGTTTGTTGTGAGTGACCATGTCTGGCACTGGTAGCACAGAGTTGGAATAAATATGCTTTGAATAAGATGTCTCTTTGTGCTGATTGGGATTGTCTTATGCTGTAAGAGGCCTATACACGTGTAAATACAGTATAACAAGACAAAAATAACAACACACACAGTTCTATGTCAGATCACAACACATGAACTTATTTTTAGTCTTTCTTCACCTGACATTATTTTGACCAATCAGCATTCTGTTAATATCAAGCTCCAGAATTCTGGGAGTATGAAATGAATTTGGTTGTTGTTCCTTCCATGGATGCGATGTCTGTGTCTGAAAGTGCAAGAAACCAGTTCAAAATGTTGTTTTGTGCCATTACAGTTGATGTAATTTCAGTTTTTATTATGTCTTGAAAGATATTAATTCCTCAAGAGAATTTATTACTGTATTTATGTGAATTATATGTAACACAATAGAACCGATCAATCAAATATCTTTCTTAAATGTTTGTTGTATCCTAGACACAGCGTTATGGTCCAATATGTTTGCAATTGTTGTTGTGTTTGTTATTCAACCTACGCTCGGTTAACATAAATTTTTGTAACCTGTGGTGCCATTTCAATGGTTTGAGATGAATTTTTTCCGTATTCCATAATTGTGGGTTTTAGGCTGTATGATAGACATGGCCAATGAAGACACCATTTTTTTTAGGGGTGACTAGTTGGTCATGCTCTTAGTACACTTGTTTCCATAGCGAGGCACACATGCCATATGGAGGTGACAGGGTCGATTTCCAGTATGGTAACTATAGCTTTTGATTTGTATATTGTCTAGTGTGTCCTTTTACCTTTCTACTTCTTTCTATGAGTGCCAATCAATACACTATCTTTTATTACATGTAATATTTTTACAACCTCAAGGGTTCCCCCTCTGTTATTTATGGAATTATATCTTTACTGTAGAGGTCGGCCTCAACATCCTCTACCCATCTTATTGTAATATAACTTGCACTATGAAGGGCAGTTCTCGCCGGCACTTTTAGTATATGAAATACCTACCTCAACATTTAATACTGCCATTGTTTTTCAGTCATCAAATGTGACATAAGCAAGAAAATATTCTATTCTATCTACAGAATGGGAAGATCTGATATCAGGCAAATTTAAAATGAAAAAAAAACCCATTAAACTGGCCTCCAGGCCAATATAGCACAAAGGTACTAGGAAATGTCTAGAGAAGTAGAGCCAGCCATCACGGTGCTGATCCCTTCATGCTTCGAGTGCCAATCACTCTAAATAAATAGGGGTCTAGCATAATTTTCTTAGTGAATCACTAGTAAGTAAAGGGCCCTTTTGTGACCTACTTAACCAGTGACCTATCAGGCCTGCTCATTTTTTCTGCTATGGAACTGTTACCCTGTGTGATTCACATAGGTCTTCAAGTTTATCACTCTTATCTGAGAGGTACAGACGCCTTAGCTACACCATCATTAGGTCAGCGTTAATACAATCCCTTTTGCTTATTTATAAAAATTACAAAGAAATCACTGCGAGATGAGCCAGATTTGCCTCAGCCTGAGGTAGCATCTATTACATTTGATCTCTGGCTCCGAATGCAAGAGTTCAAACAATATACAGTGCAGACCTGACAGGGAGAACTCCCTGGGGACCCAATAAATAGTTCTTATCCAGATAAGAGTTTAGGCAAGAAACATTTCTGGGGATAAACAAACTGTTCTTCACAACAGAAATTCGTCATATCTGAGCGGCCTGCAATGTATTTTGTAAACAATCTTTTTATCACAAGGTTTATCAAAACCTAAACAACAGTATCAGTAAACAAAACAAAACAATTAAAAAAAAAAACACCTGCCATTGTTCTAGAACATACCATGTCACTTACATTCCAGGTGCTTTCTGGTGACCCTGAACCTAAAGTGACATGGCTGCCAGAGACCCTGAAGTCGCCATGATTGTGGCCTGTCTTTGTTTCTGGTGGGCAGGCGCTGGATGCCTTGGCAAGCTAATAAAAAAGAAATTAAATAAATGACATTCCACTCTATTGATCATCATGTGCCCTGCCAACTGGAATAGGCGCTTATGTGTCTCCACAGATCACGATTCTTGGTTGTCTGGAACTTTTGATCCTATTTTTTTAAAAATAACCTTGGCGTCCAGGTCAACCCAGCTTTAAATGGGTACTAAGTAAAGTCTGGGATGTGAGAGTGGCTGGCGTTACATTGACCAGGTCACTCACCGAGTGACAGTTGGGGAATATACATTACAGGACTAGCCCTATATGCCCACAACACCTGCAGCCGTGGAAGGGAGTCCTTTACGTTTTACTGAAACTGACCATAGCTGTTTGGCTTAAACTCTACGACACAATCACTAATGCAAAACTTTGAGAGAGAGCTAAATTAATTCTGGTGAATCAAGAGGTAAAGAAAAGAAGCTAGCACTAAATAGGTCACAGTGAGACAACCTGATAACAGTATCATTAGAATGCCTGTGTATAGGATTCTTGGCAGCTTTTTGACACGGAAATGTGTCAGCAGATGAACTGATACATGCTGTTGGAGATCTTAACTTGTGAAGAAGAGTGATCATCAACACCAGTCAGCAAGGCACAGATGATGTTGAATCCCACAGCAGATACTTCAGCTTTACTATCCATGTTTTTTTGTGTATTTTATTTGATTCTTACAGTATGCATATTATGTATGCATGGTGGGCATGATCGCCACGCCAGTCGGCAAGGCACCTGATAATGAATATGGGTATGCATTTTGTTATAGGAACATACCCTGTTCCTAAGAGAAATGTCTGGATAACCACTGGTATGAATGAATTATTAATGGAATGAAGCAAGCATTGACACCATTGCACAGACATGTTCTGTCTCCTCCAGTAACAAATGAAGAGATCCCATGCTAACAGTACTAGCTGCAACCTGACTGTGTCTGCCTGTTTTCCCCATCAGCACTGAATATTGCCCAGAACCCCAGCTTGCCCTCACCCCCCAAAGCTGAATTAATCTTTCAAGATGTAGATACTCTGTCTGTTCTATTTGCACTATCTGCTTGATCCCAGGGAGTTTTCACCATGTCTGCTTTATCATAAAGTAGCTCATCACCCAGAGAACAAATCGCAGCTAATCTCTCAGCTTGCTCATTACTTTGCACACTCAATTCTCCTAAGCAAAAAAAAAAATCCACGACATGTTGCTGATGTGAGTCTTATCAAGTGGAGTGAGCAACTCTACGAAGGATGCCTGTTTCTTTCTTCCAAAGCATGCTCGGTAAGCAATTACAAGATGTCAGGCTGTGCTGTTCTCAAGCCATCCAAAAGTTTCTGTTACTGCCTCCAAATATTTTCTCATTCTTGATGTAGTGACGCTATATGTCAGGCTCTCTGTTTTCAAACAGTGACCTTTCAGCCTGCAATAAGACCACACCCACTCTTTTGACTTCTCACTAAAGACCAATAGCTATCCAGTCCCAGCACTCTCGATCCAAGGTAACTATCCATCTGTGTGCAGCAGCTTTGCCCCTTGTATCAACAGTTATAAAACAAGGAATATAGCTGGACACATCCTAAAGAGAAGCAAACAGAAAATCACTAGACCCATCCTAAGGAGAAGCAAACAGAAAATCACTGGACCCATCCTAAGGAGAAGCAAACAGAATATCACTGGACCCATCTTAAGGAGAAGCAAACAGAATATCACTGGACCCATCTTAAGGAGAAGCAAACAGAATATCACTGGACCCATCCTAAGGAGAAGCAAACAGAATATCACTGGACCCATCTTAAGAAGAAGCATACAGAATATCATTGGACCCATCTTAAGGAGAAGCAAACAGAAAATCACTGAACACATCCTAAGGAGAAGCAAACAGAAAATCACTAAACACATCCTAAGGAGAAGCAAACAGAAAATCACTGGACACATCCTAAGGAGAAGCAAACAGAAAATCACTAAACACATCCTAAGGAGAAGCAAACAGAAAATCACTGGACCCATCCTAAAGAGAAGCAAACAGAAAATCACTAAACCCATCCTAAGGAGAAGCAAACAGAAAATCACTGGACCCATCCTAAGGAGAAGCAAACAGAATATCACTGGACCCATCTTAAGGAGAAGCAAACAGAATATCACTGGACCCATCTTAAGGAGAAGCAAACAGAATATCACTGGACCCATCCTAAGGAGAAGCAAACAGAATATCACTGGACCCATCTTAAGAAGAAGCATACAGAATATCACTGGACCCATCTTAAGGAGAAGCAAACAGAATATCACTGGACCCATCCTAAGGAGAAGCAAACAGAATATCACTGGACCCATCTTAAGAAGAAGCATACAGAATATCATTGGACCCATCTTAAGGAGAAGCAAACAGAAAATCACTGGACCCATCCTAAGGAGAAGCAAACAGAAAATCACTGGACCCATCCTAAGGAGAAGCAAACAGAAAATCACTGGACCCATCCTAAGGAGAAGCAAACAGAATATCACTAAACACATCCTAAGGAGAAGCAAACAGAAAATCACTGGACATATCCTAAGGAGAAGCAAACAGAATATCACTAAACACATCCTAAGGAGAAGCAAACAGAAAATCACTGGACACATCCTAAGGAGAACAGAAAATCATCAAACAGGCACTTTAATGGGAAAGAAATGGATTCAGGAGATATGGATACCCACAAGAAACCCTAAGACAACATTGATGAGAGAGACAAAAAGGGCTGGACTGGATTCCATCCATGACAAGGAAGCAATTGCACAGAACACAATGGATGAATAAACTGTAAGCCTTATGTGACAAGGGAGCAACAGGGTGGTGTGGATGATGATGTAAATTATCTCTGTCTGTCACTAACACTAACAAATCATCCAGAGATATGTGATACAGCCATGAAGTCAAACTGCTCTCACTGTATGAGGCTGCTTCTGAGACAGGTCCTCCTCAGTTCTCGTGAGATGATAGTTTGAGCTTGTTGTTGGCACTGCAACAAAAGAGCTCCCTGTCTCTGAGAATGGAGCCATCCTGCGGTGCCGATGCCGAATTGGCCGACTTAGCTTGCTTACATGGTCTAGCTTTGCTTCTCTGAAACAATTAAACAATTATGAACAACAGTCGTACAGAATGAAATAATAATACAGAATGAGCAATCTTCTTGGCGTTCACTGGCTGTAATCTCCAGAAAGTTCTGGTTTTTCATCCACTTCTAGACTTGTTCCAGAACCTGAGTTTTGCATGCATGTCTGTTTTACAGATCTGGCTTATTTGTATACAGACTATTAATTCCCCGCCTCTCGCTTTGAGTTGGAAGGAAACACCCCTAATTAGACCTTCACGACATGCTTGCTAGTGGGCAGTGGTTCTATTCCCCCCTTTCCATCCCCTCCCTCCCCAGTGGGGCCTCGGAATCCAAATTGCAGGGCTATACAAAAGTAGTAATAAAGAAATGGGTACTCTTCTTCTGCTGCATTCACATTTAAAAGGGCCGCTGGCATGCAGTATTGCCGTTTACAGCTAAACTGCAGTATCTGCGCTTTCAGCCCAACAGACTTCACTTCAGCAAACTCCTAATTTGTTGCCTTTTATGCTAGGCTTGTTGAAGGGTGGTAGTGGGTCTATGTTTGCTCATTCTTCCAAAATGGGGTCCACAGCCCATAAATGGATGTCGGATATTCAAAACGTAGTAAGCTATTTTGAAGTTTAAAAATAAAGTAGTAATACCTAATATAGTTTCATAAAACTATCAAGTAAAACATGATGAAGTAGTTAAAAAGTAGTAATAAAGAATGAAATATTGAAAAAAGTAGTAATACAGAATAAAGTATTACAAACTGGAGTAGATACTTATTTACCCCTTTATGCCTCGTCTTTCACAAATTTGTAAACACCTGTGGTTTTAAAATGTTCTGAAATTCATTAAAGGAATCTTTCCCTGTCTTTAGTTATGTCCTGACATAAAAGGAATCTTTCCCTGTCTTTAGAAATGTCCTGACATAAAAGGAATCTTTCCCTGTCTTTAGAAATGTCCTGACATAAAAGGACTCTTTCCCTGTCTTTAGAAATGTCCTGACATAAAAGGAATCTTCACCTGTCTTTAGTAATGTCCTGACATAAAAGGAATCTTCACCTGTCTTTAGTAATGTCCTGACATAAAAGGAATCTTCACCTGTATTTAGAAATGTCCTGACATAAAAGGAATCTTCACCTGTCTTTAGTAATGTCCTGACATAAAAGGAATCTTTCCCTGTCTTTAGTAATGTCCTGACATAAAAGGAATCTTTCCCTGTCTTTAGTAATGTCCTGACATAAAAGGAATCTTCACCTGTTTTTAGTAATGTCCTGACATTAAAGGAATCTTTCCCTGTCTTTAGTAATGTCCTATCATTAAAGGAATCTTTCCCTGTCTTTAGTAATGTCCTGACATAAAAGGAATCTTCACCTGTCTTTAGTAATGTCCTGACATAAAAGGAATCTTCACCTGTCTTTAGTAATGTCCTGACATAAAAGGAATCTTCACCTGTCTTTAGTAATGTCCTGACATAAAAGGAATCTTCACCTGTCTTTAGTAATGTCCTGACATAAAAGGAATCTTCACTTGTCTTTAGAAATGTCCTGACATAAAAGAAATAATCGCCTGCTTTTAGCAATGTTCTGATATAAAAGGAATATTCGCCTGCTTTTAGAAATGTTCTGATACAAAAGGAATAATCACCTGCCCCTGTATGAATACATTGGCTTGATGAGAAAAATGCCAGATTCTTGCTCAATGCTGTCCAAGGTATCCATGAGCAAGTTTGCCAGTTTGAGTCTCTCAGCTCCCATTCCATTCATTCTTTCTGCCCACTGTCGGGTTCTCTGGAGGAAAAGAAATACTTCATTAAAAAAATAACACAGCTGTCAACAGTTTGATAAAAATGAACTCTTTTAATATCAGGCAGTTTCCTGGCATATGCTCAAGATGGGGAAAAACTTTTCCTCTTTTGCATTCAATCTTCAACAAGTGACTGGAAAGTTGTGTTAAGGTTTATATCTTGGCTGCAATATTTGCAACCTTTAGCACAAAATATTAGATTTCAGCAAACCCTTAAAAAGTGGTTTTATGACATGCTTGTCAGTCAGGAAGCATATTGGGTTTATTCTTAAATTTTTGTCTAAGCCTCTTAACATGTGATTAACAGAGTTGTGAACAGATCCCCAGAGTCTAGATCACTGGTCTCCAACCTTTTTCAGGTAGTGGTGCCCCCACAAAATATACAAGGACCCCCCTCTCCCCAATCCTGGAGTATATGGTAAGAAACCTGACTTCAATTAAAAAAATGTGATTAAAAACAAAAACAAAAGGAAGACAAAAATCAAAATCCGAAGTATGTTAACAAGAACTGTGAGAAAAACACTCACATAATTCAAAGTGTCAAATAACAAAATAAACAATAACCAACAACTGGTAAATTAATGTCTAAATGTCAATGTGATGGTTGACACCTTTTTTGTCTTGATTGTATCGGCTGTTTCTGGTCTGATGTTGGATAGCGGACAATGAAGATCACTCTCCTCACCAAGCTGGCAACACTGTTTTGTTTTCATGATTGCTGAAGCTGAAAATCCTGATTATTACAAGTACAGACGTACTCAATTTAAAAACTGCTTAACACAACATCTTGAAAGTTCTTTACGCCACCTGGCGGGTGGGGGGAGCTCCTCAAGTTGGAGACCACTGGTCTAGATACGAGTAAAAAGATGCAAAGTGGAGTTATCTGGGAATCTTACCACCAGTGAGCGCACCTAGAAAAAGTACAAAGAACAGATAATCTTAATACTGGAAATCTATGCTGGCTGCTGAAGATGGGATGAAGCATTTCTGGAAATTACCCGAGTTAACTCAACTCAACTCAGTTCAACTCAACTCAACTCAGTTCAACTCAACTCAACTCAACTCAGTTCAACTCAACTCAACTCAGTTCAACTCAACTCAACTCAGTTCAACTCAATTCAACTCAACTCAACTCAACTCAGTTCAACTCAACTCAACTCATTTCAACTCAACTCAACTCAACTCAACTCAGTTCAACTCAACTTAAATTAACTCAAACTAACTCAGCTATAGAACTTGCCTGATACTGTAGATTCTCCACCTTGTCAAGAGCATGTAGAACCTCTTGTGTCATCCTGGCACTTTTCTTGACTTTTTCTGTTAGTTTTACAGTTGTTGACAACAAAAACAGCCATCATCAAAAATGTGAAATTATTGCTGGCTAGTTTAAAAAAGAGGCTATTATCTCTTCCTTCTTCTCACCGTCCTCGTACTTCCTTCACCATGATTGTTCTTTTTCTTCTTATTTTCTTCTTGTGCCGCTTCAGGTCTCATGAAAGATATAAGGCTTTGGTTCTTAGTCTTCTGGCCGCTACCATAGACACCTTGTGCTGTTGTGGAGTTTCTCTGATATCATCTGTCCATCTTGTTCTTGCTCTAACACCTGCACTATGTCCCTGTCTTCTTTTGGTGTATGACTTCTATATTAAAGCATCAAAAGGCATCTCTCAATATGGGCAAACCATTTTATTTGCTGTCTTCATGTGTTATTTAGAATTAGTTCTGTGCTGACATTTTCTCTTATGACCTCATTCCCAATTTTATCTCTTCTGGTCATTCCTGCAGCCTTTCTTAGACACCATATTTCCATAATTACTAATTCATCATGATTGTATGTCAAAAGTAAATATGCCTTTCCTAAAGAAAATTAAAAACACCATAACTAAATTATACATTGTGATTATAGTTGTCTCCATGTAGGATGCAATTTTTCATTATTTGAAGCCCCACCCTGGCTTTTGCCGGGGGCCCTGAATATAGCCGGGCCACGAATGTGGCCATAATGGCTGAAAGGAGTTTTTGGGACCTCTCCACAGGGTGATCCTCATCTGCATGGTGGCACTTTGTGTCACCGGGTGTTTATCACTTGTGTAATGTCCTGGTGGGGTACAACAAGCAAGCAAGCAAGCATAACTAAAAGAAAAGTAAAGGACCCTTTTCTCACATCTTCAAGTGTATTGGGCAAAATAAGCGAGGCCTGTGTATTATAGATCAATCAGCACTTGGTGGGGGAGTGTTCAGCATCAAGCCATACAAATATAAACTACAAATCTTCTTGATTTTAACTGGGTTACTTCTTCTTTTTATAGCCAATGCTGTGTGGTTTTGGTAGTCATGTCTGTCACCAACACTCTGTCTCGCAGACTTTCAATGAACACTGACAGATGATCTTGCATGCCATGATGTCAAACTGTCCAGCATCTTCTCTCTCAGTCTCTCCCTGCATCTTTTCCCCTCCTACCTTCCCACCATCATAATGTACTCATTTTCTCCTTCTCATGATATGACTATAGAATGTAAATTGTCTCCTGATAAGGGCAATGAAGTCACTTTGTAATTCAGTTTCTTTCAAGACGTCTTCATTACTCTTTTTTTTTAAACTCTTTTTATTTGCCTAGGGTATTCTCATCATTTGCGAATAAAACTACATCTCTGCAGCTTCCAAATAATTTGTCACTAATCATCCAATTGTGCATGATTCACTTTCATATATTGGATTGGATTTATGTAGCTCTTGAGAATTTTCTGTCTTGTCTCAACTGACAAAGAAAGACTGCATATAATATGCTTCATTTGGTAAAATACTTCCTTTGCTTCAGCTATACTACATTTTACTTTTTAAAATAAATCTTCTAACTGCTGTTTTCAGGGTACCTAAGTACCTAGTACTTACATATATCAACTTGCTTAAGGAAACTGGGTGACATGTTGGTTATATAGTGCTATTGCAATAATTTTATAGACCAACTGACACACGATGGGTAATATGATCAAAGACACACCAGCCACGTTCACTTCCTAAACAATGTCAGGCTGCACTGACCTGGGTGTCTAGTCCAAGAGCCCACCTACTCTCACCCCACAATCAAGCACCACTCTAAAAATTGTTTACTACAGACAGTAAAGACAATTTGTTTTGTATAGACCACTCTAAAAATTGTTTACTACAGACAGTAAAGACAATTTGTTTTGTATAGACCACTCTAAAAATTGTTTACTACAGACAGTAAAGACAATTTGTTTTGTATAGACCACTCTAAAAATTGTTTACTACAGACAGTAAAGACAATTTGTTTTGTATAGACCACTCTAAAAATTGTTTACTACAGACAGTAAAGACAATTTGTTTTGTATAGACCACTCTAAAAATTGTTTAATACAGACAGTAAAGACAATTTGTTTTGTATAGGTTACCTTTCATTGTTCCACAAAGAGAAACATAACTTTTGTGTTGATTTTAATAAATAAGTACTTATAAATAAGTTGTTTTTCACTGAGTGAAACTAGAGACTGCAAAGTTCCAATGATCAAAACTGACGATTCCTTTTGAAATCAGAGTGCATCTGCTTGAGAGCTGAGGAACCAACAGTCTGCATACAAATAAGCCAATTCTGTAAAACTGATGTACAAGTAACACTCAAGTTCTAAAGTCCAAAAGTGGATGAACAACCAGTACTTTATATCGAAGTTTACAGCTGTCGAATGATGAATACAAAAAACAAAACAAAAACTATAGAAAGATGAGGAGAAGGGCAGAAAAAGATGTGCAAAAACAACCAAATGTTTTAACCAGAGTCTTTATCAATGGATAAAACAACATAATTACAACCAATAAGGTCAACAAGGAACTGGAAATACATAACTGGAAAAATATCTACTGTTTGTCTCCATTTAAAATTTCGGCTACGGGAAAATACTGGCTGCAAAGTTCCAATGTTGCTAACTGGTAAGTAATTGTTTCCCTTTCTCTTCCTTTTAAATGAATTTTAATTTCTAGTAATTAATACAGATGAATACAAAATGTTAATTTTACTGGACAGAAGTGGCAAAGGACTTGAATGAGGAACTGCTAGATCAAAGTCTCTAACCAACTTACATTTCAAAAAAGAATTTTCTTTATTTTTTTTAAATTCACATTTTACATGCAAAATACTATATGTATGTGTGTGTTTGCATTTATTTGCATGCAAATATATGTAAAGTACCTTCAGTTTCCCGCAGATGTCTGTGGTGCACATATTTTCTCACAAGATTTCCCAAGCGCCTGGCAGGAAGACTAACGTATTCATCCATTTTGGACACAGCCTCCTGGGAGAAACAGTATATTATATTATGCAAAAGTTGTTTTTCTTTCTGTCTGTCTGTCTTTCTTTCTTTCTTATTTTCTTTTTTTTTTCCTTAATTCGTTTAACAATAAACAAAACAAAAAGAAATTTTAATGCTCAAATTTGAGAGGACCAACCAAGTTTTATCCCATATATGGCTCAGTTTCTCTGCCGAACAACAAACTACCTGCTGAGAGCATTGCACAAAGCACAAACTCAATAGCTCTAGCAATGATCCTAAAGATCTAATTAAATGAGCTTATAAACCCAATGAGGCAGTCCATTAAGGAAAAGAGACAAACTGTGAAATGGACCCAGCATTTTAGAGTGCGAGGTAAGTAACTTAGCCACTTATCTGTGAAGACATTAAATTATGTAACCATTAAAAATAAATGTTGGCTACTAAATGTAACATTTGTTAAGATGTTAGCAATAGACAATTTGAAAACTGACAGAAAGAGAACAAGAAGACAGAACAGGAAATGTCAGTAAAGGGCCCATGTTTATCCCAGTGGTGCATGTGGGGTGCAAGGGGTGATTGGGTCAACACTCAAGGGGTGATGTGGTCAACACTCATGGGGTGATGCGGTCAACACTCAAGGAGTGATGTGGTCAACATTCAAGGGATGATGTGGTCAACACTCATGGGGTGATGTGGTCAACACTCAAGTGGTGATGTGGTCAACACTCATGGGGTGATGCGGTCAACATTCAAGGAGTGATGTGGTCAACATTCAAGGGGTGATGTGGTCAACATTCAAGGGGTGATGCGGTCAACATTCAAGGGGTGATGTGGTCGACACTCAAGAGGTGATGTGGTCAACACTCAAGGAGTGATGTGGTCAACATTCAAGGGGTGATGTGGTCAACACTCAAGGGGTGATGTGGTCAACACTCAAGGAGTGATGTGGTCAACATTCAAGGGGTGAAGTGGTCAAAACTCAAGGAGTGATGTGGTCAACATTCAAAGGGTGATGTGGTCAACACTCAAGGGGTTATATGGTCAACACTCAAGAAGTGATGTGGTCAACATTCAAGGGGTGATGTGGTCAACACTCAAGGGGTGATGTGGTCAACACTCAAGGGGTGATGTGGTCAACATTCAAGGGGTGATGTGGTCGACACTCAAGGGGTGATGTGGTCAACACTCAAGGGGTAATGTAGTCAACACTCAAGGGGTGATGTGGTCAACATTCAAGGGGTGATGCATTTAACATTCAAGGGGTGATGTGGTCGACACTTAAGGGGTGATGTGGTCGACATTCAAGGGGTGATGTGGTCAACATTCAAGGGGTGATGTGGTCAACACATTTAAGGAGTGATGTGGTCGACACTCAAGGGGTGATGTGGTCAACACATTTAAGGAGTGATGTGGTCAACACTCAAGGGGTGATGTGGTCGACATTCAAGGGGTGATGTGGTCAACATTCAAGGGGTTATGTGGTCAACACTCAAGGAGTGATGCGGTCAACATTCAAGGGGTGATGTGGTCAACATTCAAGGGGTGATGTGGTCAACATTCAAGGAGTAATGTGTTTAACATTCAAGGGGTGATGTGGTCAACATTCAAGGAGTAATGTGTTTAACATTCAAGGGGTGATGTGGTCAACACTCAAGGGGTGATGTGGTCAACACTCAAGGGGTGATGTGGTCGACACTCAAGGGGTGATGTGGTCGACATTCAAGGGGTGATGTGGTCAACATTCAAGGAGTAATGTGTTTAACATTCAAGGGGTGATGTGGTCAACACTCAAGGGGTGATGTGGTCAACACTCAAGGGGTGATGTGGTCGACACTCAAGGGGTGATGTGGTCAACACTCAAGGGGTGATGTGGTCAACACATTTAAGGAGTGATGTGGTCGACACTCAAGGGGTGATGTGGTTATCCATTTTAAGCTGGGCTGACATGGCAGCCAAAGTAAATTTAGAAAAAAAAATCTGACTTGATGCAGATTTGAACCCTAGACCTTTGTGCCATCAGGCAAGCATCTAGACACTGTGCTAATGTGGCAGCCACCGTGCTACTGTGGCTCCTACTGGGAAGGTAACAGGCAGAAGACAAAAATAAAGAGTGGAGACAGGTGTTGAAAGAGAGAGAGGGAGTGAAGGGAGACAGAGGGAAGTCAGAAACAGAGACATTAGAAATAGAGGAAGACAGATTCACAAAGAAATACAGACAGTAAAAATAAAAAATAAAATACTGACAGGCACTGGCAGACGGAAGGATGGATAGAAGGACAAACAGTTAAACAGACAGAAAAATCAACAGATAGGCAGGCAAAAAGACAGATAATATACATAGAAGAATACATACAGATAAATAAGCAAGCAAGTTAGCAGGTAGACAGACAGATAGAGAGACAGAAATATAGACTGATACACAGATAGATATATAAAGGAAAGAATAGATATATGGACAAACTGAAAGAACTGACTCATTTTCTCAATCATATCTTCCTCTAGTACAAACCTTGTATTTTTCAGGATCTAGTTTCTCCTCCATCACTGCTTTCTTCATGATCTTTGCATTTCTCTCGGAGTCCAGACGGGTGAAGAGTACCGATGTTTCTGGAGATGGTGACTGTTGCTGAACCTGATCAATACATGAAAGATGGCACCTGGTTTCACTCTTGTATAGTTGGAAACCATAAAAATGTGGACTGGCCTAGCCAATCGCTTAGGAGATCCCTGTATGGGTACTGGGGCCCCATTTGGGGGTGGAGAAGGGGAAGTTGGGGGTGAGAAACATTGCCCCTCTAACAAGTATATTGAAAAATGTGACTAGTTAAGAATGTTTTTTGTTGGAGTTCATCGCCTGAGAGGCAAGGATCCAATAGTCTGCATACAAATAAGCCAGATCTAGAAAAAAAAAAAGTAACATGCAAAACCCGTTATCAAACAAGACCAAAGTCCAGAAGTGGAAGAACAACCCAAACTTTTCATCTGAGTTCACAGAAGGTGAAAGTGAAAAAGAAGAAGAAGAGGATGTGAAAGAAGAATGTGATTTGACAGCATAGTTTTGCATTGATTTTAACAGTGGTATGAAATTGTCTATTTAGAGGCAATGGCAAACTACCAAAAGTAAAATTGCCTAGTAAAACTATAAACATTTATCAAATGCTGGGGTTTGAAAAAGCCGGTTTCAGAGATGAATGGAGGTTTGTGATACCACTGTTGCAGTGTAGGCAGGGCGGTCTTCAAGGATGAGGATTTACGGCCGCTTGGATGGTGCTGTCGTCATGACTGTGCAGGTAAGGCCCCCCCCCCCCCCCCCCCCCTGACAGAAACAATTTTCAGCCTTACCGAGGATTTGAACCCGGGTCTCCGGCGTATGAGCCCAGCGTTTTAACGATACAGCCAGCCGCTCCTCACTATTTTGTTACCAACATAATCTAATCTTGTTTAAAGGGAGAGAAGAAAAAAAATTCAAACAAATCAACACGTACTTACTTCAATGTTTTCTGGTAGAGCTGATTTGGACTTGATGTTGATTTTACCCGCAGAAGACAGCTCTTTCTGGAGTTCTAGTATTGTGTCCTGCATCTCCTGCATGACGGCAGAGTTGCGTCTATACACAGAAACAATGCAAGAATTTTTTAAACACTGAAGCAATACAAGAATCATCTAAACATCGAAACAATACAAGAATCATCCACGCGCATCTTAACCTTACGTCCTTTTTAGGACGTAATTTTTTGTTATTTGAAGCCCCACTCTGGCTTTTGCCAGGGGCCGCAATATAGGCAGGCCATAAATATGGCCAATTGTCTGAACACGGTTTCTGGGACCTCTCCACGGTGATCCTCATCCACATGGTGGCACTTTGTGTCATCGGGTGTTTATCGCTTGTGTGATGTCCTGGTGGGGTAGAAATTCATTCATTCATCATCCACGCAACAATGCAAAGTCTATTGATACTTGGACCATGATGTAGCCATTTATTCTCTCTTTCTGTCTCTCACATTTGTTTGCCACATTCATCTTCAATTAACTCATGCCAAGCCCTTTGTATTGGGTGTTTCGCTTGGGCAGAAACTAGTATGTCATTCATAACTCAGACACTATTAAAGATTTGGCAATGAAATTTGGAGTGGACATACCTCCGTTCATGCAAAGTTGGGTGACATCATAACAGGTACTGCTAATAGCCAGCATTGGTGCCCAGGCAGCATTGGACGCAGCATTTCATGACATGGAAGTATCGTCTCAGTATGTCAGGTGTCACTGCTTGGATGACCACAATGATGTTTGCCAGTGGTGGCCATTTCCAGCAACTGTTATGATGTCACCCAACTTCGCACGAACAGAGGTAAGTCCACTCCAAATTTCACTGCCATATCTTTATTAATGTCTGACTTATGAACGACATACTGGGTTCCGCCCTGTGTGAAACACCTACTATAAATGAATGAATGCATCAAGAAATGACACCACTGTTCTTGGGACATTCCTTTATGTGCCCCAACCTCTTTTTTTAGTAGCCATCGAAGAGTTCCTTTACTGATGATGCCAGATGCAATTTGATTAAATGTTTGCCCTGGTTGTTTTGTTTTTTCCCGCTGAAAGTAGAACATCGTCCAGACCTTCTGTTGGCTCCCAGCTGAATCATTATCTGCACATACTGGTACTCTGTTGCACCATTCTGCACTCTTGCACTGATCCTAGACAGCCTTCACCACACCAGCTTTATCATACAGTAGCTCACCACCTTGTGTAGACTTGTACATGATTTGCTGGATTTTACAGCTACATTCTTCTTACGATGAAGTATCCAGTCTAAATCCAACCTTCCTAAGTTGCCTTGTATGACATGAATGGTGAAGTGTTAATATTTTTTTCTTCTCCATGATGAATAATAGAAAAAATAGATGGAAGAGAAGAAGCAGAAGGAAGAAGCAGTAGGAGGAGATGATAGAAGGAGAGGAGGAAGAGGAGGAGGAACAAGGAGAAGATTGGGGAAGGGGAAGAAAAGCAGGAGGAAAAGGAAGAGAAATGTGCACAGGAAGAGAGGTTTGTTGGCTATAAATAATCTTCACACCTGTGAGTTTGTAAGTCCAATGCATTTATATTAAGTTTGTCAAGCTCTGAGACTAACTGGCGGGAAGCATCATGAGACTAACAGGCGGGAAGCATCAGAGAGTTTCCAAGAGATTACATTTTTTACAAACATCATTTAGAGGGGTTTTCTAGAGACAAAATAGCTCTATTTAGGGAAATTATGATGTCATATTTTCCACATTAGTCTAGGGCTACAGGGTGACCACAGCACATAATTGTCACACTATAACTGTGTTTTAAAGCTCACAGATAGATACTTATCTACTGCATTTGTGGTATATAAATACTCCCTTACATCTGTATGGTATTTGTTTTGTTTTTTAGTCAATATATATATTTTTTTAATATGTCAAATGGTTGTTTTCTTTTAAAGGATATTTCAGGAGAGTTTCAGAAACAGGGAGTGATGGGATCTCGGGAGGGTGGGGGCATGGGCTTCTCCTTCAAAGCTGGCATACATTTACCTGAGAGGAAGGCCACCAAAAGTCTGTATACAAATAAGCCAGATCTGTCAAATGGATGTGCATGTAAAAGTCAAGTTCTTGAACAAGACTCAAGCCCAGAAGTGGATGAATAACCAGAACTTTCCACGGGAGTTTACAGACGCTAAACACTAAGAAGAAGTACTAGAAGAAGAAGAATTGTTGACAGGCTCAAACCAATGTCAAAAAAGTGTCTCTTAAGAGAGGTAAAAAGATAACATTTTGAGTCTCATTCAGCTTCTGAGACCCTGAGGTTCACCGTTGTAGATATCTCCCACCTGAAATCGTCCATTCGGTGGCTCCAAATGTTTGTAGGGATGCCAGTATATTATCTCCCTTGTCTGATCTGCCTCATTAGCATTTTTTTTCAATTCAGTTTCGTCCTTTTTAGGACGAAATATTTTGTTATTTGAAGCCCCACCCTGGCTTTTGCCAGGGGCCGCAATATAGGCAGGCCATAAATATGGCCAAATGTCTGAACGCGGTTTCTGGGACCTCTCCACGGCGATCCTCATCCACATGGTGGCACTTTGTGTCATCAGGTGTTTATCGCTTGTGTGATGTCCTGGTGGGGTAGTGTCGCGTGCGAATGTGCACCAGAACGCACCGGTACGGAGTGAGCAAATAAGACGTCAAAACAATACGTAACGTTGTTATGTTATTGTCGTCAAAAGCAGTTGATGTTTATAGTCCGAAGGAGACGGACGTGTGGATCCCTGAGGACGCTTTACCCCGGGATCCCACGGAAGCAAACGTTATATGAAGTTGAAGTTGGATCCTTGAGGACGTTTTACCCCGGGACTCCAAGACCTCAGCAGGAAGCTGGTAAACGTTACATTTTCGGCAGTATGCCGGTATACTTTCATTGCTTAATTCGGACTTGTCCGAGGACCAAGATGATTGTCATGATCTCAAGGTCGGACTGCGACCTATCGTGAGGACATATCAATACATGGATGTACGAGCGAGCTTTAGTTGAACGAGTTGATTATTACTTGCATATGTATTCTTGAAATTGATCATTGCATTTGTCAATACACAAATGGAACTTTTAAAGAGAGTTCTTGTTCTACTACGTTGGAAGCTTCAGCATTCATCATGTTCTGTTACTCTTGGCCAGTGGCATGTTAAGTGTTGATGCCATTTGATACATTGCGACACCCCTAGTCACTTTTAAGCTTGTCACAATCCATCAAGCATACGCAACGTTTTGGTACACTCGTCACAAAGAAGTTCCGCACGTAACAGGTAGAAAGTCAGTCAGTCACCTGCCTCATGGTCTACTTCTATTATACTCTTTTTGTGTACTCAGTTTTTGTCTCTCTGTCATTCTCTCTATCTGCCCTAATCATTGCAGTCTATTAGCTCTCTATATGCCCTAATCATTGCAGTCTATTAGCTCTCTATCTGCCCTAATCATTGCAGTTATTAGCTCTCTATCTGCCCTAATCATTGCAGTCAATTAGCTCTCTATCTGCCCTAATCATTGCAGTCTATTAGCTCTCTATCTGCCCTAATCATTGCAGTCTATTAGCTCTCTATCTGCCCTAATCATTGCAGTCAATTAGCTCTCTATCTGCCCTAATCATTGCAGTCTATTAGCTCTCTATCTGCCTTAATCATTGCAGTCTATTAGCTCTCTATCTGCCCTAATCATTGCAGTCTATTAGCTCTCTATCTGCCTTAATCATTGCAGTCTATTAGCTCTCTATCTGCCCTAATCATTGCAGTTATTAGCTCTCTATATGCCCTAATCATTGCAGTCAATTAGCTCTCTATATGCCCTAATCATTGCAGTCTAATAGCTCTCTATCTGCCCTAATCATTGCAGTCTATTAGCTCTCTATATGCCCTAATCATTGCAGTCTATTAGCTCTCTATCTGCCCTAATCATTGCAGTCTATTAGCTCTCTATCTGCCCTAATCATTGCAGTCTATTAGCTCTCTATCTGCCCTAATCATTGCAGTCTATTAGCTCTCTATCTGCCCTAATCATTGCAGTCTATTAGCTCTCTATATGCCCTAATCATTGCAGTCTATTAGCTCTCTATATGCCCTAATCATTGCAGACTATTAGCTCTCTATCTGCCTTAATCATTGCAGACTATTAGCTCTCTATCTGCCCTAATCATTGCAGTCTATTAGCTCTCTATCTGCCCTAATCATTGCAGTCTATTAGCTCTCTATCTGCCCTAATCATTGCAGTCTATTAGCTCTCTATCTGCCCTAATCATTGCAGTCTATTGGCTCTCTATCTGCCCTAATCATTGCAGTCTATTAGCTCTCTATCTGCCCTAATCATTGCAGTTATTAGCTCTCTATCTGCCCTAATCATTGCAGTCTATTAGCTCTCTATCTGCCCTAATCATTGCAGTCTATTAGCTCTCTATATGCCCTAATCATTGCAGTCTATTAGCTCTCTATATGCCCTAATCATTGCAGACTATTAGCTCTCTATCTGCCTTAATCATTGCAGACTATTAGCTCTCTATCTGCCCTAATCATTGCAGTCTATTAGCTCTCTATCTGCCCTAATCATTGCAGTCAATTAGCTCTCTATCTGTCCTAATCATTGCAGTCTATTAGCTCTCTATCTGCCCTAATCATTGCAGTCTATTAGCTCTCTATCTGCCCTAATCATTGCAGTCTATTAGCTCTCTATCTGCCCTAATCATTGCAGTTATTAGCTCTCTATATGCCCTAATCATTGCAGTCAATTAGCTCTCTATATGCCCTAATCATTGCAGTCTAATAGCTCTCTATCTGCCCTAATCATTGCAGTCTATTAGCTCTCTATATGCCCTAATCATTGCAGTCTATTAGCTCTCTATATGCCCTAATCATTGCAGTCTATTAGCTCTCTATCTGCCCTAATCATTGCAGTCTATTAGCTCTCTATCTGCCCTAATCATTGCAGTTTATTAGCTCTCTATCTGCCCTAATCATTGCAGTCAATTAGCTCTCTATATGCCCTAATCATTGCAGTCTAATAGCTCTCTATCTGCCCTAATCATAGCAGTCTATTAGCTCTCTATCTGCCCTAATCATTGCAGTCTATTAGCTCTCTATATGCCCTAATCATTGCAGTTATTAGCTCTCTATATGCCCTAATCATTGCAGTCTATTAGCTCTCTATCTGCCCTAATCATTGCAGTCTATTAGCTCTCTATCTGCCCTAATCATTGCAGTCAATTAGCTCTCTATATGCCCTAATCATTGCAGTTATTAGCTCTCTATCTGCCCTAATCATTGCAGTCTATTAGCTCTCTATCTGCCCTAATCATTGCAGTCTATTAGCTCTCTATCTGCCCTAATCATTGCAGTCTATTAGCTCTCTATCTGCCCTAATCATTGCAGTCTTTTAGCTCTCATGATGCCAATAACTAGTGGTGATCTGACAGAGTATACATATAATAAATCACCAAGAAACTGTGTCATATCTTGTGCAAACAGAAACTCACAGAATCTGTGCTTTGTGATTCTGTCCATCCTGCATAAGTTGCTCTCTCCTGAAAGGAAAAACAAAAACTATTGAAACAGAGATGAAATATATAAAGAATATTTAATGTGAAAGTAAACAAAAAAAATTGTAAAAGCAACAACAGAGGACTCTGTTTAGATCAGTGGAGCAGAGAGCATATAATGCTGGACCTATGTGTATCATCCAATCAGCAATCAATGGGTGATTCTGTCAACATGACACTGACTAACCTGTTGCTACAGGCATTTCCTGCTCATTATTTTAGGCTGGGCACATTTAAAATACATTCTCACTCAGTGTGGATTTAAATCCAAGACCTTTGAGTTGGCATGTGAGAGTCTAGCCACTATGCCACAACACAGTAAAATTGCTCTTTGTACCACTGGAATAAAACTGGCTGCTGAAAATGGAGATGAAGCACTTATGGAAATTTTCTAAGCATTCTGAGATCAGTTCTTAATACAACATAACTCAGCACAGACAAAGTAATTTTTTTTGCTTGAACTTCCTGGAATAGAAAGGGGTTAAAAACCAACTCCTAGGGACTAAAAGAATTAATGATGAAAATAATGGTATAGTGCATTCCAGAAGTTCTGAACAACTTAAAAATCTGTAATTCAGTAACTATTTGGTGTAAGTTGTTGAAATCTGTCATGCAACCTGTTTATAATTATGTCCTTGTAAGAATTTTTTTAATTATTGTATAAACAAACATCTAGTTTTCACTAGCGTTTTACTTTCAGGTGGTCATCTCCCAGCATTTGTCTCCCATGAATTGCAGATTTGTCACTGTGTGTGGGATAGGTTATCAAAATAATCACCATGCATCGCTGCACATGTGAACTAATTTCCAAACAATCTTCATTTGTGTGTCAATTACTATATATTCCATTTTAGGGGTAAACAAATTATTAGTCAAACAAAGATCCAAGAAATGTGCCGCTTTAATAAAACAGCAGCACCTGTGCAGTTGTAAATTACAAAATCATAAGGACTTGGGAAATCAAAGGCCACATGCAAAAATTTGTGTTGATCCGTAGAAGTTTTTGAGATATTTCTTGAAGTGTGAGGGCACGCATTTTGAAATGCACTACAGAATGCTTGATTATGCAGACTTTGGTTAAATACCTTTACTGGTGTCTTTCCTTTTTCTGAGTCTGCTAACTGAAATTTGTATTTATTCAATAACTTTACAAACTAAAAAGCAGATCTGAATCTTTTTCCTTCATGTTCTCCTTTTACTTCTTCAGCAAAGCCCTATACAATGAAGCTGGGGAATCCAAGCATTGTAATGATTACCTCTTGATCATTTTGTTGTTGTTGGTCTGCCTCAATCCCATAAAATACACATCACTGTTGCCTCATCTTGCTCAAATCTTCCACTACGATGTTATGAATGTTCTCTGTATTGAAACCAAACTCATCTGCCATCATCCTCATAATAAAACAGCGATCTTCTTGTAGCCGTTCTCTGAATGTTGCAACTAGTTCCTCATTAAGAATAGAAATTGGGCATCCAGATCTAGTTGCATTAGTAATGATTTCCACACCACTTCTGAATCGGGAATACCACCTGAAAATCTGTGCACAAGATAAACAATTATCCTCATTAAGTTTTAATCTTAGCTTTTTGCTTCATGCTGATTGCATAACAATACATCTCTGACTAGGTCAACAAAATAGCGGCTTGTTTGTTGTCTGCTTGTCGGGTGGCGATGAAAAGTTGCCAGATCATAGATGAAAGGTGCCTCTTTGGATTCCATGCTTTGATTCAAAGATGGCATTTTTGTCCTGAACATAAAAAAATTAGTCTCATTACCTAATTGTCGTAAATATTGATAAACTATTTCAAGTGAAAGAAGAAGAAGAAGAAGATAAAAAATGTAGAACTAACAGCAAGTTATACTGATCCTGCAGATCCTGAATCAGCTGTTTATCCGATGCATTGCTCTGCTTTCGACTGTAAACTCCACTCTGATGAGAGGATGTGGTTGAGTCAGCAAAATTCTGTGTTCGATAGTGAGCCACTGACTGCTCCGTAAAAGACTCCCTAGAAGACTTTAATGTGGGTTCCCGTGAGGCAACATTCAAGGATGATACATGAGGTTCCTAAATAAATAAAGAACTGCTGTCAGAAAAAGTACATCATCAACATATGAAAAAAAATAGATATGTATTATCATCTTCATCCTTCTTACAAATGATGTAATTGTATATTGTCTGTTTACAGCATAGCTGTTTTCTGCACCTGTCGATTGACACATCTGACTTCACAAAGCATGCATTGTCGGGGTTAGCTTCTCCAGTTAGTTTTGTGTCATACTGATATTCATTAAAAAAATGTAAGATACCATATCCTGTTCAAACGGTCTGGGTTATAAATCAGATGTAATGTGGCTATGCTTGCTTGTCAAGACAGTGGTCTGGATTCAATACAACGTCCAACCCAGGATGATCATTAACACCACTAGCACTTCCTTGGGAGAGTGCATCTACCTGAAAGGCAAGGAACCAACAGTCTTCATACAAATAAGTCAGGTCTGTAAAACAGATATGCACACAACACTTAAGTTCTGGAATAAGACTTAAGTCCAGAAGTGGACAAACAACCAGAACTTTTCACCGGAGTTTAAAGCTAGTGGATGCAAAGAAGAACAAGACCACCAGCATCCACCCCTCCCCACACACACCATAAAATAAACACAAACACTAAACCCCCAAATTTAACACAACACACACTGAACACACGCACAATGAATAAAGACACTGAACACACACAGAACATTTACACACACACACTGAACATAAAGTGCCTTACAAGCATCAGAAATGTCCAGCTACAGTTCAACAAAGAGAGTTATTTGGTACAATAGAGCTCTCCTCAACTGAAGGTTGATACAGCATCCACTACTGTCTTTTGGAAATATAACATGGTGAGCCCCAATCTTTTTAGGAACAGGCCATTTAAAAAGGAAATCGTCTGCTTGGGAAACTGAACCCTAACATGGCAAGGATCGTGAAATTGTGAACAGCATTGTGATCTGTAAGCTATTCAAAGTCAAACACGCTAGAGTTCATAGAAATGCATTTACCCCCTGGGTGGTTGACCTCTGGCTTTGCTTTCAATTTTGTCTAAGCGATACGGCTCTTTGTGGTGTACTATCTGGTGGTAGTCTAAAGGAGCACTCATCCAAACCATTTGAGCTGTTGTCCATTGATGTAGTTTGATACTGGTTCCATCCAAGCTTCCTTCCTGATATTGTCATTTCTGCATTTATGATCCTGTCTCTTCTAGTCACACACACACACACAGAAAGAGAGAGAGAGAGAGAGAGAGTGAGAGAGTGAGTGAGTGAGTGTGTGTGTGTGTCTGTGCGCACGTGTGCATGAGTGCGTGTGTGTGTGCGTGTGTTCTGTCAATGTGAAAATACGTTTGGCTGGTTAATTATAGTACCTAAAACTTTACTCATGTCTACTATAACTAAAGTCTGCACGGTTGATCTGTTTGTTTATTACTGTTTGTAAAGCTGACATATGGTTTTTTTTTGTAATTGTAGTCTGTATAGTTGACCTATGTCTCTTTATTGTAATTGTAGACTGTAAAAGTGACAGAAACTTCAAATTCCTTTATTTTAGTTTTGTTGCACATAGTCAAGAGCACTTACTCTGTCATACATGAGGTAGCTGTTGATCACACTTCCCAGTTCATTTAACACTGCCACAAATGTAAACATAAAACACGTTAGCTGTTACATGATAAACTGAAACATTAGGACATTAGTTAGTACATTACTAATTACTAATGC
This sequence comes from Candidula unifasciata, assembly GCA_905116865.2. Taxonomy (NCBI): domain Eukaryota; kingdom Metazoa; phylum Mollusca; class Gastropoda; order Stylommatophora; family Geomitridae; genus Candidula; species Candidula unifasciata. Next base: position 307,607 of record CAJHNH020001233.1, on the reverse strand, counting down.
ATACATGTTAGCACACTTTCTCAGACTGCCATCCATATGGTAATGTTGTCCTCCCATTTGTATCGTTGTCTACCTCTTGCTTGCTCGCCATGAACTATTCCCTCCAGTATGGTTTTCAAAAATGTGTTACATCTTTTAATGTGGGTTGCCATGGTTTTGAGACTAGATGACCGCCTATGGATCTAAAGAGCATGGGTTTAAATCCAAGGGCAGCCGTATTATTTTTTTTAAAATGATCTTGACTCCTAGGATGACCCAGCCTTAAGGTCAGGCAAAAGCTGGGAAGTAAAAGCAGCCAGTATGATGTTCACCATACCGAGTGTCCATTTGACTATAAAATATAGGTGTAGCACTATATGCCCACTGCGCCCAGAGGCGTTGAAAAGGGTCCTTTACTTTTTTCTAATCAACATACAAGATAACTCTTTTTCTCAGAATTAATGACAGTAATTTATTTAAATTAATATAATAAAATCTCACATACCAAACAAAATATTGTTTGTTAGCTGCTCAATCTGTGGCATGACGTTCTGACTCTGGTCATAGGTCATTGTTTCCAGGTCAGATGTCATCTGGTAGGCAGACATTAAATCTGTGAAGAAAAAAGTGAATTAGATCTCCTTAACAGGTCCATGTCTGAAACTCTTCTAGCCAGCTACACACAAAGCTTCGTGTTAGTTTTGACAGAGCTGTGAGCAGTGACCATTCATTCATTCGTTCGTCCATCCAAGTGAAGAGGACCACTGTTTCATTCATCCCTCACGAAGCTGCAGTTGAATGTTTGTGAGTCCAGAGGTGACTTATAAGTCCAATATGTGGCCTGTCTTCTCTGTAAACTGGTTCTGTCTTTACAGTCGTGTTTTATCGTTGTTGAAATTGTACTTCAGTTATAAAGGATTCACTTATTTGCTTCATTTATGTAATTGTTACTCTAGTATGCACCTGATGAGATACAGTGAAATGTGCCAGGCAAAAAATTGTGCAATCTATTGTTTGTGTCTTCTTTGTTCAAATATTTTAAATGATTTGATAAAACTAAAAAAGAATATGATTACAACTATCTGGTAAAAATCTAAATATATAATTTCACCTTTTTCTAAGAACATTCTGGCCACAGCTTCTTTAAAATTTACAACTCCTTCATAGACACGAAGGTACTCTCTTAGTAATGGCTGCTCTAACAAAGTGCTGCTTCTGAAAAATAAAACAAGTAATCAAACGCTGTGTGTCTTGTTATTGTGAGTCTTGTATTATGCTGATGAAGGCCAGTTGCCACAACATCCTTTGTTTGTCTATCATAAGTAGTCCTGTAATTCCCCGTGTGGGTTTCGGGGCCATATTATAGGGAAAAAAGAATAGACCCAGTGCCTACCCAAAAGAGTAAGGGTAAGAGTCGACTAACTGAGAGCGTCTTCAGAGTCGGAGTGCATCTGCCTGAGAGGCAAAAAACCAGCAGTCTGCATACAAATGAGTCAGATCTATAAAACAGATGCACACGCAACACTCAGGTTCTGGAACAGGACTGCAGTGCAAAAGTGGATGAACAACCAGAACTTTTCGCCAGAGTTTACAGCTGGTGAACATGAAGAAGAAGGAGAGTAGTCCTGTAATGAAGACATACACTCTAAACATTTTTTAAACAATCACTCTTTTCTGCAGAATTTGGCAGCCAGTCTGTTGCCAGTCCTTTCTTGATCACACCAGACAATATACACTGCAAACTCCATGTTGTTATTCTTTGTTTTTCTGATGGGCCCCTGTAGCACATGGCAGGATACCAAGAAGAAGACTCAATGCTGCAACAATTATGCCCAGAATTTGAGGTTTAGTTACATTAGACAGAAAGACTGTTGGCCAGATTAGCCTTCATAGGATTAGTATGTTTTATGTTTTGTTTTGTTTGTTTGCTTGCTTGCTTGCATGAGTGCGTGTGCATGTGTGTGAGTGCGCGCAAATGCATAGTGTGTGCGTGCTTTGTACATGTTGTGTGAATGGTTTTTACATGTTTATATACCTTTTTTTTGTGTGTACTATGCATGTGATTGTATCTTTGTTTCTGTGTACGCTTGGCCAATTTGTGTACGTCTGTTTATGTGTGCTTGGTATGTGTTTCTGTGTCTGTATCTTGCATGTTTTGTTATGTCTCCTCTCTCTCTCTCTCTGCTTGGTATGTGTTTCTGTGTCTGTATATTGCATGTTTTGTTATGTCCTCTCTCTCTCTCTCTCTCTCTCTGCTTGGTATGTGTTTCTGTGTCTGTATATTGCATGTTTTGTTATGTCCTCTCTCTCTCTCTCTCTCTCTGCTTGGTATGTGTTTCTGTGTCTGTATCTTGCATGTTTTGACATGTCTCTCTCTCTCTCTCTCTCTCTGCTTGGTATGTGTTTCTGTGTCTGTATCTTGCATGTTTTGTTATTTCCTCTCTCTCTCTCTCTCATGCGTGCATGCATGTGTGAGTGTGTGTGTGTGTGTGTATCTGTGTGTGTATGAGCCTGTGTGTGTGTGATAAAGATTACACTAATGTCACTAAATTATTTATTAACTATTTTGACACCAGAGAACAGGTGCATCAGTTATAAATCAACATGTGCTACATTTTCCGGTACCCAAAGAGTTTACATTTTCTTATTTCAAGATTAATTAATAAATCAGCATCTCCAAAGAGAAACTAATTATCTCATACTTTGACAGCTGGCTAGCAGCTCTAGATAAGCTGGTTGCTTCTCTCGAAATCCCAAATGTACCAGACATAGGGGAAGTTCCCACATCATACATCGATGGCTCCTTGAGCTCTGAAACATTAAATCAAAAGATAAATATCACTAAGGTCTTGTCTTTAGAAAAATTACAACTGACAGTTCAGGGATTTCTATTACTAAGAGTAAAGTCCCCTTTTCTCAACTCTGATGCACTGGGCATAGTGTGTTAGACCTATATTTGAGCAGACCAATTAACACTCAAAGGATGAGGTAGTCAACATAACAGCAGCCATGTTTAATTCCCAGGACATAAGATAGAATTCATTTTAGGCTGGGCTGACCTTGGAGCAAGGACAGTTGTTGTCTATTTCTTCTTTCTAGCGTTTTTCGACTGTAAACTCTGGCAGAAAATTCTGGTTGTTTGTCCACTTCCGGATGTTGATCTTGTTCCAAAACTTGCATTTTGTGTGCACATTCATTTTACAAATCTAATTTATTTGTATGCAGACTGCTGGTTTCTCGTCTCTTAGGCAGATGTACTCTGACTTTGAGGAAACACCTACGACATGCTTGTCAGGGGGCAGTGGTATACCCCCCCCCCCCCCCCCCCCCCCCCCCCCCCCCCCCCCCCCCCCCCCCCCCCCCCCCCCCCCCCCCCCCCCCCCCCCCCCCGTAATAAGGCAGACCCATAAGGGGAGGACAATGCTGAAAAACATGCCTGATGCAATGCAGATTTGAACCTTTGACCTTTGGGCCAGCAGGCATGCATCTCCCTCAGCTGATAAGTGTTTGGGGCCAAATTTTTTTTTAATGTTCTGTTTGGGGAATTCTTTACATCTTCTCTTTAACTTATGACATATATGACTTACAACTCTCCACACTTATGACCCCAAAAATTACATAAACAAAAAAAAAAAGTAAAAAAAAAAAAAAAAGAAAGATAACCACATGGGTAGAGTCAAAAAAGTTCCCTGCACTAAGTACAATAATTATATTTATACAAACTGAATTTTTTGTTTTTATATACCACCATTATAACCTGTTCTACTGAAAGCAGTGTTGAAAAAATATAAATTTGACTTACAACCAGTTTTACTTTTGACCTCTTAGTCAGAATGGAACTGAGTAGTAAATCTAGGAGACCCTGTATTTTCTGACATTTTCAAACATTTGTGAGGGGACAGCCAGAACTTGAGATCAATATATTCAAGTGTTTGTCATGGGGCAAAAGTCACTATTTAAAGTGAATTTCTCCAAGTGGTTGTTTTAGAGCAGAGTTCAATATATAGATTAGATATTTTCAATGGCTTGTCATGGAGCAGAGATCAGTATTTGGGAAGCATAGCTAATGAGTTAGCCTGGGAGGCAGGATAAGAGTTAAGATCAGTTTAGAAACAACATCACAGCACTTAGGACATTCCAATAAACACATCCCCATCTTCCACAGCCAGCGAACAGTTCCAATTCTGAATTGGAATTTGTAGTGGTGCTAAATCAAACTGATGCAGAGCCAAACAGTCTATCTGCCTCTTCATTTACCAACAATTCTGCATACCTGGAGAGAATATTTGCTTTATAGAGTATACCTGTCTCCACCTTTCTCAGCATGCTCTGTGAGACATTTACAATACTGACATGTGTGTGCAGCTGGTTCTCAAGCCAGTGAAAGGATACTGTGATATCCTTATCACTGATGATATTCTCACCACTGATGATATTCTCACCACTGATGATATTCTCACCACTGATGATATTCTCATCACTGATGATATTCTCATCACTGATGATATTCTCACCACTGATGATATTCTCACCACTGATGATATTCTCACCACTGATGATATTCTCACCACTGATGATATTCTCACCACTGATGATATTCTCACCATTCATGATAATCTCACCACTGATGATATTCTCACCACTGATGATATTCTCACCACTGATGATATTCTCATCACTGATGATATTCTCATCACTGATGATATTCTCACCACTGATGATATTCTCACCACTGATGATAATCTCACCACTGATGATATTCTCACCACTGATGATATTCTCACCCTCAAGATATTCTCACCACTCATGATAATCTCACCACTGATGATATTCTCACCACTGATGATATTCTCATCACTGATGATATTCTCACCACTGATGATATTCTCACCATTCATGATAATCTCACCACTGATGATAATCTCACCACTGATGATATTCTCACCACTGATGATAATCTCACCACTGATGATAATCTCACCACTGATGATATTCTCACCACACCACTGATGATATTCTCACCACTGATGATATTCTCACCACTGATGATAATCTCACCACTGATGATATTCTCACCACTGATGATATTCTCACCACTGATGATATTCTCACCACTGATGATATTCTCACCACTCATGATATTCTCATCACTCATGATATCCTAATTACTCATGACATTCTCGTCACTCATACCTGAGATGCCATCTGGCACACCATTCTTATCTTCAAGATTCCCATCATTACTGTTATCATCATGGTGTAGAACCAGCTCATCATCAGCTAGGGTAGGCTGCCTGGACAGATGAACTCCTGGAGACTTAGAACGTCGGCTTCCAGCACTATATTTGACTTCTAGGTTACCCTATGAAGACAAGAAGGAATGCAGATCAAACATTCATACCAGACAGCATTCTGTTTCTCTCTCTAAATATATATATGTTCCTGTGAACATGCTACCATGGACAGCTTTGCATGGAAGAAGGAGAGATCACGATATATTTATACATGTACAAATGTATACATACGTATATATATATATATACATGTATATGTATATATACATACATACTGCCTCTGCATAATTTTCCAGAAACTAAAGCCTCCATCACTGTTCTCTTTGGGCCACCATGATGTTCAACATGGCAAGAATAGTTACTAGAGGATTGTTGGAGGTCATGGGTTCTGCTGCCTACACATCCCATGGTGTATCCTTTCTAGAAGCATTGAAGTCATTTTCTGGCCATTTCTGGGTTTTTACATGCATGGAAGCTGACTGTGTGGTACTCACGACAGCATTCTTTCTTGTACTTGTAGTTGACTGCTTTACCTCTTCCCTATCTTTGCTGTGTTATAGCTTGTATAGGCCATGATGCTTGGCCATTTTCTTGATTCTTGTCATTAATATCAGCAAAAGCCATTAGTGCTATATTAAGTACTTGATGAGATAAGTAGTACTCACTGTCTGGGATGTCTGGAGTTACCTCAATTGTTTAGATCTAGTGCTGCAGCAGCAGAGACCGTAGCTGACAACAGGATTCTTGATGAAGAATTGTCATTGAATACCTTATGTGAAGCCTTCACCACCAAGTTAACATGCCTCGTCAAAAGTCGTCACCACCAAGCCATCTGTCTCGTCAGATTTCGTATGTTTGCCCAAATACATCGATGAGTGATGAAGGCTGATTAACCTATCTGCAATGCTTTTCTCCTATATCCACAAAGTGATCTCTCCTTCTTCCATGCAATGCTGTCCATGGTAGCATGTTCACAGGAATCTAACTCAATACCTGTATCTTTCATGTCCTACCTGTATCCATCTTTAAATTAAACATATGGCATATGTGTATACATGTGTGTATATATATGGATTTTGTTCCATGATAAGGATTATATTGTGGATTTTGTTACCTACTGTGAATTATGTTACAGGCTGTGGTCTCTGTTATCTCATAATGATTATATCCCAGTAAAACCTCATTAGTACAAACTCACTTCAGATGAAGACATAGTTAACATGAACAAAATATTGCTCCCAGCAGGGATGTATTATTCATTTTCTCATTAGTTTGGTTGAATAGTAACGATTACGAAGTATAATGTATGCAGGAGAAGGATCCAGTAATGAATAACTTTGGACAAATGTGCAAGCTGGCTGAAAGTGTGCCAGATGAGAATATTCATACATCAATTAGTCTCCAGTCAGCAAGAATGCTTTTAACACTTTCATTTTTCAGTCTCTGGGAATTCATGTTAACTCAGTTTTACGGTATCAAATGTAGAACCATACCCTCCATAGCTGTTCTCCTCAAACCATTTTGGCATTTAACATGGCAGGATTATTTCAGGATATAAAAACAATAATTGTTTATGACCTAGTCCCCTTTAAATTCAGATCCCCAAAAATAACATTATTTATCTTCATTTTGGTACATGAAAATCTTGGCATATTATACAACCACTTAAGTTCAAAAGCCTCTTATTTCTTCTTCTGCCTTTCTATCCCCCAATGGAGCATAGGCCCTCAACCAACTCACGCCAAGTCGTTCTATCCTTCGCCATTACATGGAGCTCTCCCCATCTTTCTTACTTCATTCTCCAGCTCTCTTCTCCATGTGTTTTTTGGCCTTCCTTTTTCCTATTCCTTTGTGGGTTCCAATGCAAAGACATTATAGTTATGCTGTTTTCCTCTTTTCACAGTGTGTGTCCTATCCAACGCCAGCGTCTTTTCCTCACCTCTTGGTTCACCGGAGCCCGTTTAGCTGTCTCCCAAAGCTCTACATTAGTTATTCTATCATACCATTTAATTCCCTCTATTCTGCGCAGGCACCAGCTAATGAATGTCTGTAATTTACTTCTTCTTTAGTGAATGCGAAATAGTGCACAAATGACATCCAGTATGTTGCCACATGTAAGAAGTATTTACAAACAATAGAAGGCTTCAAGCATTGACTAATTACATACTTCGTTTAACTGAGGAAAATCTAAACACAGAAATGAATCTGTTACTTTCTTAGTTTTGAAGCTTATGAATCACAAATAGGTTTTTTACTTTTTCAGTGTTCACGCTAATAAATCACAAACATGATTCTAATCCCTCAGATAATATGCTCTAACTACCTCAGCCTCCTGTGATCTGGTAGGTACTGTATCAGCTGCAGGGGGTCCAGATGGGGATGTTCCCAGACGAACATTTATTTCCTGCACCTGGCAATGAAACATTGAAGCAAACATCAAATGCAGAAACTTATAGCATCCTGGTGATTCTATTGACTTCTACTGGGAAAGGGGAAGAACAGATCAACAACCCCCCTTAACAAGAATGCCATAAAGAGTGACAAATTAAATCTGTTCTTTTTTCGACATTTTTTAGGCATGATATCACCGGGCAATGGCCACTATGGTTTGAAAACAGTTTTGACTGATTGACTTTAAATCCCACAAGGACATCACAACAAGCAATAAACACACACTGACACAAAGTGCCACCATTTGGATGAGGACAGCCCAGGGACAGGTCCCAGAAACCCTGTTCAACCAGTAGGTTGGGTTATATTGGGGCCCCTGGCAATAGCCAGTGTGGGGCTTTAATAGAAAAAATATAAAAAATTGCTGCAACTACGCTGTATATAGACATTCTGGGTATGGTTATAGTTTTAAAAATTTCATGAGATTATATGTGGTGCTTTAAAATAGCTTCTTTTTGTTGTAGCATCATTGTGACACAATGATATCACTTTGCTCCAAGTAGATATTTCAACAAAAAACTGTTTTTTTTTTAATGGTCAAGGGAAAGGAAATCAGTTAATTATTTTCTTCCCTTGTACTTACTGATTACTTCCCTTGTGTAAAAAAATAATTAGCAGTACCTTAAAAGAATGTTTACAGCCCAATGTTGAAGAGGCTATCATGCCTGCTCGTCTGCTAAGTAGTCATAGGTTTCAATTCCATGGAGTTTTATTAAAAACATACCAAGATTCTAAATTTCTTCTGCTTCATTGCATCATCCTCTAGTTTCTTAGGTTAAAGTTTAAGAAAATTATATGGATGTGTCATTTTTTTTTATTAGAATTTAGGGCAAAAAAACTTTTTGAGACAAAAAAGGCTAATTGCGACTATGACCTCTGTTTGTTTTGGTAATTGGTTCTGTATTGCTTTTATATACCTTCTGTTTTCCTTAGCCTTTTTTTATAAGTATATGAAGATATCTGAGATGATACCCGGCTTCAAGGATAAACTGAAACAACAGTCATTAACTATAAATTCGCTGTCAAAGCTTCTTACCTTGGCATCATCCGTCTGCTGCATTAGATTCTTCATGTCCTGCTCAGATGCTGGACCACTTGTTTTCCTGTCTGACTGGTTCAGAGCACCCGAGTTCAGCTTTGCACCCGAGATTAGTCAACCATGAGCTTCTGGAGATCACAGGATGTGGAGAGGCATCATGACTCACGCTAGTCAGCAAGGCACTTGTTGATAGTGATTTTTTGGCATATGGTGCCAGCACACAAAATTTTACAAACCAGTTAGTATTAATGATCTATCTAACCTGAGGCTCGGGTCATTGGCCTGTGACAAGCCTCATTTTCAAAATTGTGGCCCCTGAATAAACTTAGTTGAATAGCACTGAGTTCGGTGGTCAATATCATGTTGTCTGCCTTTACTTCCTGCATATTTTCCGTGTGCTTAGAAGGCTGTGGGTTGAGTTTCAAATTCCATTTTTTTTAATTGCAAGGGCAAGCATTTCAGAAAAACCTGAAGGTTATTTATGAAGCTGGCATGGCCACAGAGTTTGCCGTATACTATCTCGAAAAGGGAAGTCCATAGCTGGAGCTAAGGAGTGTGTGCTTTGTGTAGTCATCCTACAAGCAACCAGATGCTCTCTGGAATGATAATGAGCTATATATGATAAACCCAGTGTAACAAAGTTTATCTTGTCATTTTTACAACTCAGGATGCCCATTTTGAGTCTTGAGCCAACCAGGCAGCAAAGGTCTATCTCTCAAAACATGTCTTTATAGGGACTGTACCCTTTTACCACAGGTCTTGTAAATACAGGGCCATCGAGAATGCCTGCCGGGATTTTAAACTGTGATTATAAAAGAAGTATTTAAGGGATATCCTTGTGTGGCATCATAAAATTTTTTTTTTTTTGAAAAGTTTAAAGTTACTTAGCTTAGTACACTTGGATATGGGCGCCATTTACAGTTTTTGTGATGTCTAGAAAGCATTCAGTCTCTTGTCATGTCTTCTGAACCCTGTTCAGAGCAGCTGCTGCAGCAACCCTATCTTTCAGATATGGGATGTTACTTATCTTCACAGTGCCATTTTCAGCCTCAAAGTCACACAAGGTCACACACAACTTTTAACTTTTCCGAACATTTTAAGGCACCACACATGTATATTTATTAAATACTTCTTTTATAATAGCAGTTTACAATCCGAGGGTTTACAATCCTAGGGATCATTCCTAATGACCCTATTTAAGAAGCATATCTCTTGTCTTGTTTTTTTTTTTTTTGGTTTTAGTATCCAGAAGCCATGAGTTGTTAACCCTTAGGCTCGTTATTATGGATATCGCAACCTTTCGGCCTTGATTCCATTTTAAATATCGTAAATCTGGGAGAAATGTGGCTTTTCTGCCCACCCCCGGGAGTGAACCCTTGACCGGTTTAGCCAACTACGCTAGAGAGACGGGCAAGCATATCCCCTAAAAGCTGCTCTCTCTATCAATAAATTAGACAGAAGTTGATAAGCTGATCAATGTTAGTCAAAAATATTGACAAAAGTTGATCAAGAGGTTTGACACATGTTGATCAAAAAGTCTGACACAAGTTGATCAAAAAGTCTGACACAAGTTGATGACTGGCAGAAGGAGGCACAAAGGGAAACAAACTCTGAGACACAATGAGCAGGGTTTTTAAAAAGTAGCAGATTTTTGTATTTTTCTGTGTGTAAAGATTTCCTCCATTTTTCAGTCCAAAATTAAGAATCAACTTTTTAAAACACTCCATGAATAAGGCGGCTACAATTTTAAACTTTAAGAAATTTCGGAAAACAGTTCATCTCATACACAAAAAAGTATGGTATATGCATAAAACAGATACTGAAGTTAGAAAAATGAAACCATGTAACCAGGAGAAACAGAATAAGAAAAATGAGAAGGATGAGAAAAAAATTTTGTTTATTCTAAAGTATATTATACCAGTTGCTCTTGATCTGTGACAAGGTCGTCTAGCTGGCTCATGGCCACATCAGCCACACTTTCAGAATCAGTCTGGAGTCTCTGTGAGGGGTCCATCTGCTGATGAAGTGCCTTCTTCTCCTGGTGTAGAAGAACAAATCTGAACTTAAAGCATTTCACAGCATGATTCATTTTTGTGCATCATCTTTGTTCATTTGTTTCTTTCCGAACAGCATTTTGTCTAGGGTTTGCCCAGGGATAATTTTCAGATGAATTTTTGTTTACTGCACCAAGACAAAACTGAAACCCTCCAAACAAAACGTATTGGCTATATTAGTTGCGTATCCTTTACAGGACGTCGCAGAGCCAACCCCATAATTTTTTGGCTGTTGTGGTTTTTCTAGGCAAGTTTACATCCAGGAGTTTGCCACTGCTTTTTAGACGGTCGGCTTCTTGATACCACTATCGAAGCTAACACAAAGCATAAGGCCCACTTCGAGGATCGAATCCAGCACCCCGGTATTATGAAACACGTTCACAATGCCTAAGCCACAGACACCGACATTGGCTGTATATTGTCACTTAATATATCAAATTAATGAGAAATGAATACAGAATGCATCTAAACTATTTAAAGATCAGTACTGCAACAACAAAATAATAATATGATATCACTCATGGCTGTTAGGCACACATGAAGATTTATGACACTAAGAAGTAAAAACTGTATACACAAGGGAGATGAATGGTCGTAGACCACGAGGCAGACCAAGAAGACGATGGAGAGATAATATCCAGACAGACCTTGAAACGCTTGGTATCACAAACTGGAAAAAGAAGGCCAACCAGAGAGATTATGAATGGAGGCCGGTGATATCTGCAGCAATGAACCTTGAGGACTCAGAATGCTGTGGAAGGGGAAGAATTCATCACTAGAATTACTTGTTTTTCTTCATCTAACAACGGCTGCATAAGATCTAAAACCTGAGTTTTTTTCATTCTTTGAGCTCTCTCTACAGTGGACGTTGAAGACTGGGAAGAGCCATTTTAGGAAAAACATTGACAATTTTTAAAAAATTTTCAACGCATTGATTGATTTAAAGGAAAACTTGACACTTAATCCTTTCACTCACCCACTAGGGGAAAGCCTGCGGTGAAAACCAACCCAGACAACCTGCCTCTTGGCGCCCAGAACACCACAAGGACAGCGAGGAAGAGGCAAGCCCAGAGGCACTTGGAGGCAAACCTTTGAGGTGAAGTCAAGGCTACACGAAGGACAAAACTGGAGATGGATAGGATGGCCCCGGATCAAAGTGAGTGGCACCAGATTGTCTCTGCCTTATATGCCTCTAGGCGCAATGAGGACTGATTATGAAGAGACAAGGTCACAGAGACTAGCCTCAGATAAAAGATCAGAACAAGACTGAGGCTGATTTACATGAAGAGACAGAGAATGATGTGGTTTTGCTATCTAGTAAGAAAGCAGCTAGACTAAACTCTGTATAAAACATTCTATAGAAGAACATCTGGGCAGAAGGCATGAGGAAGACCAAGGAAGATATTGATAGATGGTGTAGCTGAATCTTGCAATAAGAAGAACAAATCCATCACTCGAGCCACACTAAAAGGCCAAGACAAATACAGGAAAACCATGACTCGATAAGTATGATGACAAAAGAAGAAGATGTAGACAGAATGTAAAATATCTTTTCGTAAAATTATTGGCAGTGCACATACATTTATTTACATAATGGAAAATATGTCAGTTGAAATGTATATAGTTTTTTTGTTGTGTAGTAAATTACTTTGTTCTCAAATGGTAAGTAAAGAACTGATGTTTTAAGATGGAGACTGAAAGAATGATTATGTAACCATCACAGATTTATTCAGCGTATCTATTATAGGCATAATCAGATCTCCATAACTGTGGATGCAAAGTATGTCAATAATAATTAGATATAGTTTAAAATGTCTGTTTGGTTGACAGTTCTAAAGGCTACATTTAGTTGCTGATATATGTTTTGTTTTATTTTGTTTTAAATAATTCTCAGGTTTTGGAAATCAATATTCAGGTTTTAAAAAAATGTTTGTCTAAAACTAAAAAAAAATTAAATTAAATTTATGATTATCTTGAACTCATCCATAAAAGTACACTCTTTTGTTGGCACATCCTGAGAAAGGAAGACTAGAGTATGTAGTAGGCAGGAAAGGGAGCAGATAACTGGTACCTATTTTAGGCTGGATCTTCTTGGCATTCGTCAGCTGTAAACTCTCGTAGAAAATTCTGGTTGTTCGTCCATTTTTGGATTTTGGTCTTGTTCCAGAACTTGAGTTCTACATGCACATCCATTATACAGATCTGGCTGATTTGAATGCAGACTGTTGGTTTTTCACCTGTCAGATGTACTCTGACTGAAGAAAACTCCCCTTATTAGTCACCGTGTACAACATGCTTGTTAGAAAGAGAGTGGATCTGTTCTGTTTTCCCCCAGAACCCTTGCGGGGACCAAGGCTGGATCAAATTGACAGTCAAGGTCACTCCTGAAATAAAATCTGCCTCGATGAGGATTCAAAGCCTAGATCTTTGAGTCAGGAGGTGAGCACTGCGCCAGTGTGCCTCCACCACTTCCCATAAACAGTGACTCCAGCATACAGTGTGCTGGGATGAACAGATGGGGAGTGACCAGGGAATGTGATCAACACTCTTTACTCAGAGGGAGGGCAAGATGGACAGACTGCTACTAGTATCTTCAGCAGTGGAACTTTTCGCTGGCTGCTGAAAATGAGCATGGGGCACTCCCGAATACTGTGATGACAGTTCTTAAAACAAAACACTGAAATTTGTTTGTTCTTCCTGTTTTGTTTCTGACACAACTGTGTTCTGTCTATCTACAGCACAGCTGCAATATTTGTTCCTTTTGGTTGACACATTAAACGTCTCTGTGCATTTGTTGACAAGGTTAGCCTTTCTGGTTAGTTTTTTTGGCACACTGTGGGACTTTTCACAGCTGCATTTGGGTGGTGACTTATCCCTTGTTCACAATTGTTACCCCTAGAGAATCCATGCAGGGCAGCCATGTGTGAATTGGTCAGACCCCCAAGGGAAAGCTTGGGCAGAAAATAAAATCCCCCCACACACACAAGGAAGCTTCCATACACTCAGACCCCTTAAATAGGCACAGGTAGTGGGCTTACCCAAGGAATTCTCATGTCCTGCACTGACAGCTTAACCTCACTCCTGTATACTCAGTTTCTCACTAATTACGGGCTATGCACTTTAAGGATCACCAGTAAGCAGTTCGCAGATATGACACTTCAATGGCTCACAAAAGAAAATGGACCTCTCACATCCTCAGCAGGTTAGACCACTAGTAGCCACATGGCTCCATTCAAGTGCATGCCTCAAGGCACTTAGCATGGCAGTGTATGGAAAGTATGCATCATGCATGGCTTCCCCTTATGGTCATGACACTCTGACGTGTGCCCAATGGTAGCGGACATTTTAAGCTCTCCCGCTTCTTCATCTCAGTCTCTCATTCTTTTCTCCGTGTTTTTTATGTCATGCATTATTTCTTTGGCCCCGCTTAAAGTGGCATTGCTTGATAAGACACAGACAAGAAGCATATCATGGATTTTTTTGCTCAGGATATTTCGGTGTGCGTGGGAACGAGCACGATGATAGATCAGCTGCTGCCGCTCCTCTGAGCAGTGAGCTATTTGAGATAAAGTGGATATGCTGAAAGTTTCCTGGGCTCAAGTGGACAGTACAAGAGAACAGAAAGAGCATCCATATCTGGACAGAATGATTCAACTGAGAGTGAGAAGAGGGTCTGGATGATTCTCTACCTGCATGGAAAGAAAAAAACATGTAAAGTTTTCGTCAGGTTGCAACTACCACTATCAGTATGGAAACTCTTCACCGGCTACTGAGGAAGGAGATGGAGCATGTATGGGAATGTGCCAAGTGCAGTGATGTCATTTCTTTATTCATTCATTTATTCCTTCGGTCTGTAAGCTCTAGATAATTCTAAATAGACTATTAATAGGTTTTCTCAATCAGTAATGCCACTGACCAGTTGCCTGTAGTGAGCAAATCCTCCCCTCAGTTGATCATCTGGCACAGCCGCCTGCCATTGAAAGAATTACAAAAAGAAACATGTTTATCTCAGAAGTTTTGAGATTTTCAATAAATTAGCTTGCATGCTTGAAGCAGAGAACAAAATCTGCTAATTTCCAGATTTAGTAGCAAGTTCTTTTCAGGACTTTACAAACCAACTCAAGGTTTACTGCCCGTTGTGTGGTTTTGCTAGCTAACTGCGTATTTTGCTGTTGCTTTCTAAACAGTATGTGCTCATTCAAATGTCAAATTGAGCACAAAGAAAATTGCTACCAATTTGCTAATAGCAGATCCTGGTAAATCAGAACTGTAAAACTGTGTTTACAGCCACTAAGCCACAACAACTGAGAGATTCTGTACAAATGACTACAGTCATTATTACAAGCATGATTAAACAATAATATTTCTGGAAGCAGGTATAAAGTTAACAATCAATCTGGGAGCAGATATAAAGTTAACAATCAATCTGGTGCCTTCTCTACAATGAAGGTTGGCAGCAATAGATCTCTAACACTCTCTGCCTCTCCCTGATTGTGCTCTTCGACAGACTGCTTTTTTTATTTTCATCTCTTGATATTCTTATGTGGGTTCCTTAACCAATATTTGTGGAAAAATAATAAAACAAATGCTCCTTAACTCTTTCAATCCCAGGAGAATAGCCTAAGGAGGTAGCAGCCATCATAATAATTGTGTTACTTTCACAGTGTCTGCAGACATTGGAAGTACTCATTGAAGAAGAGCAGAGGCAGATGCACTTCTCATGGCATGTTAATTCCTGAGTAGACAGTTGCAAAGCATCCACCTCCATTCCCAAACTAGACGTCGTGATATCATATGCCAGGCTTTGTTGCACCAAGCGAAGTCTATTCTCCCTCGCTATGAACCCCCATGCACTTTGTCTGCCCCTTAACACAGAGCCATCTGTATATACAATCACATCACCTGGGTGAGAATTGTCATGAATGATCAAAGAAGAAGAAGAAGCAGAAGCTAGATTTCCTTATTATCCTCTGATAATGTTTTTAAAAAAAAAGTAAGGGAAGCCCTGAGTGATTTGTATGAAAATGAAGGGAAAGACTTAACATATATTTTGTGTTCTCTGTATATCACAGCCCAGCTGTAAACTCACCTCAATCTGGCAAACGATCCTTTTAAAAGTGAATTAAAAAAAAAAAAAGGTATGATGTTGTCTTTTCACTCAAAATGTTTGCTCACTTACCCTCAACGTTTCCCTTTTTGTTTCCATGAATGAAATGAAACCTTTCTTCCTTTCTTGTGTATCCAATCTCCTTGTGTGGGTTCCAGGGCCCCTTTATGGGGAACAACAAGAAAAGACCCACTGCCCCCTAACAAGCATGTCATAAAAGTTGACTAATTAGGGACCTTTCTTCAAAGTCGGAGTGCATCTGCCTGAGACACAGGGAACCAACAGTCTGCATAAAAATAATCCAGACTTGTAAAAAAGATATTCATGACAAACTCAGTTTCTGGATCAAGACTAAAGTCCAGAAGTAGATGAACAATGAGAACTTTCTGCCAGAGTTTACAGCGGGTGAACGCGAGGAAGAAGAAGTATATCCAATTGCCTGGGCCTACGTTTTTTTTTTTTAACTGATTGTTCAAAAACTTATTATAAAATGTTTCGGCCATGTGATGAGAATGAATCCAGTGATACCGATAGTAAGAGTGTACAAAATTAAAACACCAACAGACAGAGGAAGACCTAGAAGAAGATGGCCTAGAGGAGTCACCCAGGCCTGTGAATTCCCAACATCACAGCATATCAAGCAACTGAACACACCTTGGATTGGCTACTGATCATCTGATGCACACGACACAAAGCAGATACTGATAAAAGAGAAGAATAAGAACTTAAAACATTCTACAGAGATGCTGGGTTGCCAAAGAAGTTTATTCCAATATAAAGACACCAAAGGAGATGGAGATACCTAAAATAAAGTTTTTCATCTCCATGTGTTTTATGGTCTGCCTTTATTTCTATGCCCCTGTGGGTTTCACTGCAGCACTCAGCGCATTCAAAAATGTGCTTTGTCCTCATCTTTGGCCAGTGCAGAGTTCCAATGACCATAGCATCAGCTCTAGTCTAACTGTGTGTCTTGTTTACTCTGAAAGTTTTGACTAGAAGACTCCCCCCGTAAACTGCCATTTCCATCCTTCTTACTAGGCTGTGGTGATCTGTTTGTTCTTTCACATGGTTCATGTGCACCTCTAGGGGTTTTACCATTCTTACGCTGTCCTGCACCATTCCCCTCCTAGTGGTGCAGAACCAGCCACTCTGTCTGCATAATCATCCTCCAAGGTACCAGCATACCTCTGGAAAACACACATTAAGGATACTCACTTTTCTCAGCCTCTGAAGCAAAGCATACTATTCTGCATGCAGCATGTCTGTCTTCACTTTGATGATCAAATAAGAATTATGATTCCATCATAAAGGATGCATTTTGAAGAATGTTGGCCTCACCACAACTTGCTGGGAAGATTCTTGATCTTTCGCAAGTTCCCCTTCCTGGTGCATTTTCATGCTTAATGTGCTTTTATTATCCTATGCCAACTACAACTGTGAACAACCACTGCCTTTCCTTTCAGCAACTGGAATGTTGAAAGTTGAATTAAGAAGTGACATCACAGCACTCGGGACACCCCCATAAGAGCTGTGTCCCCATCTTCAGCAGCAAGCCAAGAGTTACAATTCTGATGGCACCAGTAACTGTCTGATTGTATATCCGTCTGTCCTTTCCCTAGAGTGCTGAGCTTCGGCCAGATCCCCTTGTGACTCCTCCCAGTATCATTCTTCCCAGACCGTAAAGATCTATCTGCGCCTGTAAAGGATGCTAACTACCTTTGACCTCTGAACTGAAGCTTCCCACTTTGCACGGAGCATGCTGTGCAACTTTGTCCTCCATTTATGTTTTATCTCACCCACTATGATATTTAAAATGACCACAGTATTTCAGTTTTCAAAACATATTACTAATTTTAGTATGTTTCCTTTGATTTAGATCCTGTAAAATGTATAGATCATTCTTCTGTATTCATGGTAGCCTAAGAATTTTCTGTAAAATTCAAGATAAAAAATTTCTGCAATTCACATTTATATGAGGCCAAAATAATATTTAGACAACAAAAATAAAATACTTGGTTAAATAAGAATAAAATAACTACAGTCCAAAGAAACTCAAAAGAGGAAAAGAAAGTAGGGTAAGAAAAGGAAAAGTGACAAACAGCAGATCATTAGTCCCTACCCAAGCATCCTCATCAAACAGATCAATATCACTGTCAAAGTCTAGCTGCGTGATTGGCTGAGAGATGGCCTTGGCTTGCTGTCGTGACCTTACAGCACGGAAATGACTTTTCGAATCAGTAACAGCTCCAGCGCCTGGTTCTGGAGCCTCATCCTGGCTGCCAGCTTCTGCTGCTTCTTTATCTGTGGGTAGATTATCAGCAGCAAATGGAAGAAGAATTCCAGAAGTCAAATGTATAACAGCTCAAGCAAAAGTAGCATTTTATAGGATGAAGAACAAACTATACAATCTATCCTGGTCAACTAAGCTGAGAAAGAAAGTTCTTAACCCTACCAGACATGAGGCCCTGAACCCAACTGCCCCCTATACCTGAGCTCCTGGGCATTAACGCGAGAAAACCAACATGATATTCAAAAATGTTAGTTACATGCAAACAAGTGATTAGAATAAGATGAAACTTGAAGATATTGTAGAAAATAGGTTTACCTTTCATCTAGTGCCAATATTCCACCTTTGTGTGCCAATCTACCCATCAGGATCAACCTTGTTTGACAAAGTGAGCACCAGATGTTGCTGTTTGAAGGACACTCCTCCTCTTACTATCGATTTAGTTCTAGACCTTTTAGGTTCAAGATTCTCCTCATCAGTCGAGCTCTCACTGAATGTGTCACTTGAACTAGGAATGTTTTCTTCATGAAATTCGGACTCCTCAGTTTCTGAATCAACCAAAGTATTGATCACCTGTTGACTGTGACAAGCTTAGACCTACTTCACTTTCCTGTCGAAGTGTTTGGTTCATCAGCCACTAGTTTCATTGTGAATTTTTTCACAATAAACCACACAAAGTAAATCCAAACACATGTGGGCAGCCATTCACAATGACTAACCACAATGTTTGATCACAAATGGTTAGCTATTTTAAGTTTGTGACGCCTTTAATCAAGTAGTATGGAAAGCACCAAAAATTAGGTATAGCTGTTTAGCTGCAGATTAGGAAATTCCCAGAAAAGCGGTACAGTGGTCAGGTAGAGTAAAGAGCTATACAGAGTCATGCATGATGCACAAAAGTAAATCATGAACAATTAGCCAAAACAGTAAGCCAAAATTATGGACATTAATTTCATTCATTGTACTCTTGTGCCATAATATTTCACACAGGGCTTGCAGCCTATTTCTGGATTCTGTTCTATCTTGTGCAAATCTCTTTGATATCTCGGGTAGAATCCAGACCAGTACCTTTGGATTCTCTCAACAACATTTGCCTCAAGGTTTCTCTTGGACGTCCTCAGTTTTTCTATTTCCCATTCCAGTACCTGTCTGGTGATGCTCTGTTGTCTCATCTCAGAATGTGTCCAAAATAGCGCCATCTTCTTTTTCTAATAACTGTTGATACTAGTGGTTGTCCAGACATTTCTCTTATTTCTTAACTCCTCTTGTATTCATCCTTTTTTATGTTCTTAATTGTTGTCAGGCATGTGTTTTTTAAAGCATTAAACTTTCCTTCATCTTCAGTGATTCTGCAACTTTCATTGGCACATATTAAAAGTGAAATAACATTAGAATTGAAAATACCTAACTTGGTTCTAAAACGATATAATTTAGAGTTCCAGATTTTGTTAAAGCTTTTAAAAGCACATGATAATTATAATAACTCGGCCAATAATGTGTAACTGTTCAATGAATTGTAGGACAGCTAGTATAAAATATGTTAAACAATTCGGCACCACACAAATCACTGTGCAGTGTGCCTTACAACTGATATAATACACTTTTTTGAACTACTTGTGACCCAACCAGTTGTTATTGTCACCCACTAAACCCCAATTATTCACCACGCTGCTATTATTATCCTAGCTTCTCAGAGCCAAACATACAGTGGAGAGATCAAATATATGCAGACCTACCAACACTAGCAGTCATAAAGAGAGATGAATGGATGCAGCTGACATCTGTTGCCATGAACCTCAAAGGTTCAGAATGCTGAAGAAGAAGAAAAGCCACATATTGATTTCTCAAAATCTGGAGTTGGTTCCAGGGCTCCATTACGGAGAACAAAGAATAGACCCTCCACCCTCCTAACAAGCATGTGGTAGGAGGCAACTAATTAGGGGTGTTTCCTTGAAAGTCAGGGTGCATCTGCCAGAGAGGCAAATAACCAGCAGACTGCACACAAATATCTGTAAAACAGATGTGCAAACAAAACTCTAGTTATGAATCAGAACCAAAGTCCAGGAGTGGACGAACAACTACAACTTTTCACTGAAGTTCACAGCTAGTGGACCCTAAGAAAAAAAGATTTCTTAAAGCATCAACTTCTTAAAACAGAATGAATTAAATTGATACCTATTTGTAACTGAGAATAAATTTAAGTGATACCTACTTGTTATTGAGAATAAATTTAAGTGATACCTACTTGTTATTGAGAATGAATTAAAGTGATACCTACTTGCTACTGAGAATGAATTAAAGTGATACCTACTTGTTACTTAAAACGTTAATGTAATGAAGAAAGAAAATACCTTACCTGATCTGGATACATTTGTCTGTCTGTTAATTTTTGACTGGGGATAACAAAATTAAAACGTATATATAAAACCTCTATGTGTTTGAATGCATACAAATTCAAATCTCTATGTAGTTGTCTTATTGGAGGAATCAATTTCGCTGCAAATGGGTTACCTTAAAATTGCTCTGTTCCTGTGACAGTGAAAAATCACACAAAAAGCTCCTCGCTGACCTATTTGAAAACTAGTATTAAAAAAAAAATTGGTCCCAGCTTCTTCTTCGAAAGTAAGACAGGCCTGCATGCCTTATTTGTGACCCTTTAAAAATAAAGCTCCTTTGTTCGTTCATTCTTCTTCTTCTATTCCCTACTCCTGGAATGCCTGTGGTGTCAGGGCAGGAGGAGATCTCTAGAACGGGCCCTTCTGTTCGCTTCATATATCAGTGTCTCTGATACTTCTGCAGTCCACTTCCTGCATGGTCGACTTCTGGGTCTGTTACTGCTGTATATGATTAACACTGCTCTCTGTGGTGCTTTATTTGATGCCAATCTTGTTACATGAAATACACAGCTCACAGTGTGGCACCAAGCACTTATTTCTGCAGCTTAGGCAGCAAAACCATACACTCAAATCCATATGTGGAAACTACATAAACAAACTATTACAACAAGCAAAAATAACCGCAAAGCTAAATAGACTGACTGACTGAAATGAAGAAGAAATCAGTATATGATCAAATCCATATATACTCAAGTCTGAATCTGTTCAAAACTATATGTATTCAAATCTCTATGTGTTCAAATATGTATGTATTTATATCTGTATGTGTCTAAATAGTATTTGTTCAAGTATAAGCAGTCAGATGCATGTCATGAATTTTCTAATGTAGGACACATGAGTGTGGACGGTAATGAGTAGATGATAAGGTAAATGTAGTAAAGGCTCTATGACAGGGGTTCTAAACATGTGGGTCGCGACCCTTTTAAGGGCTACAGATGTCACCTAAGACCATTGGGAAACATATTTTCATTGAAATTATGAAGTAGCAACGAAAATAATTGTATGGTTGGGGGTTGCCACAACATGAGGAACTGTATTAAAGGGTCGCTGCATTTCGAAGGTTGAGAACCACTGGTCTATGGGAGCAGGTAGACAGACAGTGCTCCAGAACAGAGTATCCCATCTGGCAAGACTGAATCATCGCGCAGTGAGCAAAGGGTCTGAATGACGCTCAACATAAACATAAAAATACGGGCACATTTTTAATAAGGTTGCCACCTCGTTGGCTGCTGTAGTAGCGGACAGACAATAAGACAATGTGTAGAAATGCCCAATGAGCTCATACAGTCGCTCACTCACTGATATAAATCACTCACCCACCCACTCACTCCCTGATTCAAACACTCATTCATTTAATCATGAATATGAGAAGTTACTTTTGTCACTAGAAGAATTCACTAATAAAAGCAATGTTAACTGCTGTAACATTAACACTAAAAACAATTGATATAACATCAATAACATCAACAGTACCACTCACAACAAATGCTATAACACCAATAACATGAATGGTAACACTCATAACGAATGCTATAACACCAATAACATCAACAGTAACACTCATAACAAATGCTATGACACAAAAAACATGAACGGTAACACAAATAACAAATGCTATAACATCAATAACATCACCAGTAACACTTACAACAAATGCTATAACACAAATAACATTAACAGTAACACTCATAACAAATGCTATAACACCAATAACATGAACGGTAACACTAATGACACATGTTATAACACAGATAACATTAACAGTAACACTAATGACACATGCTATAACACAAATAACCTTGACAGTAACACTAATGGCACATGCTATAACACCAATAACATGAACGGTAACACTAATAACAAAAGCTATAACACCAATAACATCAACAGTAACACTAACAACAAATGCTATAACACAAATAACATCAACAGTAACACTAATGACACATGCTATAACACCAATAACATTAACAGTAACACTAATGACACATGCTATAACACAGATAACATTAACAGTAACACTAATGACACATGCTATAACACCAATAACATTAACGGTAACACTAATGACACATGGTATAACACCAATAACATCAACAGTAACACTAATGACACATGCTATAACACCAATAACATTAACAGTAACACTAATGACACATGCTATAACACAGATAACATTAACAGTAACACTAATGACACATGCTATAACACAAATAACATTAACAGTAACACTAATGACACATGCTATAACACTAATAACATTAACAGTAACACTAATGACACATGCTATAACACAGATAACATTACCAGTAACACTAATGACACATGCTATAACACAGATAACATTACCAGTAACACTAATGACACATGCTATAACACAGATAACATTAACAGTAACACTAATGACACATGCTATAACACCAATAACATTAACAGTAACACTAATGACACATGCTATAACACCAATAACATTAACAGTAACACTAATGACACATGCTATAACACAAATAACATTAACAGTACCACTAATGACACATGCTATAACACCAATAACATTAACAGTAACACTAATGACACATGCTATAACACAGATAACATTACCAGTAACACTAATGACACATGCTATAACACAGATAACATTACCAGTAACACTAATGACACATGCTATAACACAGATAACATTAACAGTAACACTAATGACACATGCTATAACACCAATAACATTAACAGTACCACTAATGACACATGCTTTAACACCAATAACATTAACAGTAACACTAATGACACATGCTATAACACCAATAACATTAACGGTAACACTAATGACACATGCTATAACACCAATAACATTAACAGTAACACTAATGACATATGCTAAAACACCAATAACATTAACAGTAACACCAATGACACATGCTATAACACCAATAACATTAACAGTAACACTAATGACACATGCTATAACACAGATAACATTAACAGTAACACTAATGACACATGCTATAACACCAATAACATTAACAGTAACACTAATGACACATGCTATAACACAGATAACATTAACAGTAACACTAATGACACATGCTATAACACCAATAACATTAACAGTACCACTAATGACACATGCTATAACACCAATAACATTAACAGTAACACTAATGACACATGCTATAACACCAATAACATTAACGGTAACACTGATGACACATGCTATAACACCAATAACATTAACAGTAACACTAATGACACATGCTATAACACCAATAACATTAACAGTAACACTAATGACACATGCTATAACACCAATAACATCAACAGTGATACTAATGACACATGCTATAACACCAATAACATCAACAACATCAACAGTAACACTAACAACAAATGCTATAACACCAATAACATGAACAGTACCACTAATGACACATGCTATAACACCAATAACATTAACAACATCAACAGTAACACTAACAACAAATGCTATAACACCAATAAAAACAACAGTGGTACTGGAATCTGAAGCCTTATGCAACTTGAGGCTCAACTCCAAGCATTTTAGCCCGCCTGCATAAATCTGCAATGCAGTTAAGTGCCCCCCCCCCCCCCCCCCCCCCTCCCCAATCATGTATTGTGTATAGAAATTTTTTTTTAAGTATTTCTTTATAAATGACTTATATTATTTAATACAATAATAATTATTATTATTACTAAGTAATAAAACAAACCTCCAGCGCTCCAGCCCCACAAACAAACTCTACAAAAATGTGCAGGATAACTAATATAACACTACAATATGGATGATAACTGATTCACCCTAGAACAAAATGGATGATAACTGATTCACCCCTAGAACAAAATGGATGATAACTGATTCACTCCTAGAACAAAATGGATGATAACTGATTCACCCCTAGAACAAAATGGATGATAACTGATTCACCCCTAGAACAAAATGGATGATAACTGATTCACCCCTAGAACAATATGGATGATAACTGATCCACCATGACAACTGATCCAATATTAACAATGATGATAAATCATTAAACAATAAAACAACAGGTATAAACAAAATGACCCAACAATATCACAACACTGACACTAGCAAGTGAAACATAAAGCAGTCCTCTCAGTACAAATCTACTACGTCCAGTACATTCACTTACAGATGCTGTCATCTCTGCCTTGGCTCTGGCAGGCGACCTGAAGGTCTGCTGTTTGCTGATACTGAAAGAAGTCTTGCCTGAAGCTTTGGAAGCCCTTCCAAGAGGACTGGTTTCCTGTCAGACAGAGAAATGACAGAATAATAAACAGAAGTAAAAATCTGGAGAGTGTGCATATTCCCTGTAGCAGCATACGGATGTGAGACATGGACTTTCTCACAGTCCTTAAGGAAGAAAATACGGGCTCTTCAGCTGGAATGCTATCGAAAGATTCTCAGAATACCACGAACAAAGAAGACATCCTAAAACATCTCAACATCAAGGAAGATTGGCTGGTAAACAGCATCCTGTTTCAGAAATTCAAATATGTTGGCCACATCAAGCGCCATGGCAGATTGAGGAGTAAAAAATTATAGCAGAAAGCAAGGTACCAGGAAGGATGACCAACATGAAGATAGGCACAAGATATAAGTGACACTTTGGGATGGAAAGCCCACGTTGCAGAATACCTTGCGACTCACCAGGTTTCTTTCAGGCAGACGGCGATAAGAGCAACATTCTGCAAAAGTAACGGCTACAGGGTGAGTTGAGCTGAATTCAGAACTGACATTACCGCATTCAGGACATTGCTATAGAAGCGCCATCCAATCTGCAGCAGCAAGTGTCTATGTTGTCTATGCTACTGCCCGACACACATTTTACATTGTGACCACCAGAACAATAGTCTGTCGTCTCTGTTGATGCCGCTGCAACAGTTACCACATTCCGACATCTCACCATATCTACCAACGTGTAAACTTAATCTGGTTGTCAGTTCGTGAACTCAGCAGTATGCATCTAGAATGACTGCCGCTTTTTAGAGCCAGTCATAAGTACCCCAACTGGCAAGGTATCCTCCCGATTGCACAAGTTAAAAACAAAATGTACAGCAGCAAAAAAAACTGCATCCTTTTCACCAGAAAAAAAAACAACTGCATCCTCCCGACTGCACATAGAGTCCTCTCTCTCTCTTTTTCTCTCACACACACAAACACACCACATTAACACACACACACAAACTGCACAGCACAAAACTGCACAGCAAAGAAACAAAACTGCACATCAAATGAAACAAAACTGCACAGCAAATGAAACGCCAATACTACAAAACTATACACTTAATCTTCCACCCCCTTAAATAGTGAGCTGTTCCGTGACCTGGGGATTTTCCCTATTTGTAGTCGCTAAAAAATAAAGAACTTTTCACTTGTCTGGTTTTATTACCTGCCTGAAGTACCACCCATTATTATGCCGTTATTTACCTCCCATAAGGTTTTATAATACCGATTTTAGGCCGGGTGTACATGGTCAATTATAAAGACATCGTCCTCAATGTTGAT
The DNA here is from genome assembly GCA_905116865.2 of Candidula unifasciata. Classification (NCBI taxonomy): domain Eukaryota; kingdom Metazoa; phylum Mollusca; class Gastropoda; order Stylommatophora; family Geomitridae; genus Candidula; species Candidula unifasciata. Next base: position 281,458 of record CAJHNH020001233.1, on the reverse strand, counting down.
TCCACCCCAAGGCTTTCAGGCCATCGACAAGCGGTCCATTGCCCTTCTGATGCTCGGTCGCTTAAGAAAATAGTTTCTTGTTTGCGTTCAGCGGCTGTAAACTTTGGCGGGCAAGGTCTAGTTATTCGCCCACTTCTGCACTTCGGTCTTCTCCCAGAACTTGAGTTTTGCAAGCTCATCTATTTTACAGATCTGGCTTATTTGTATGCAGACTGTTGGTTTATCGCCTCTCAGACACATGCGCTCTGGCTTTGAAGGAAACACGCCTAAGAAGCAGTGTTGCCAGATTAAAAATAACTTAATTTTATGCCAAACCATTAACCAAAATATGTCAGAAAATGCCAAATGAAGTATAACACTGCACCCACTTCACATTAAAAGCTCCAGATTAAATTCTTCACTGTCCTCCTCACTGGAACCAGTGGAAGATACAGCGTAAACATTTTGAGATGTATTTTCTCAGATGGGATGAAGTCTTGCAACTAATCTATAATGGTGGCATATTTTTTGTTCCGAAAATCAGCAAAAAGGAGGCGTGGGTATGTTTTTTTCCAGTTACTATTATACTTGCAATGTCATAAGACGCTTTCCATTTTTTTGATGACGTGGCCATTGGTAAAAGTAATAAAATCTATCACAGATAGAACTATGTCTATATCCTCTCTATTTTCTGTCCTCAAGTAGTTTCTGAACAGTCTAAATCACTTGGTATCAGTGGTGGGTTTCAGATTTATATCCCGCCTTTTTTCTTGTAGATCAACATAAATTACAGAGAGCCTTGGTTTATCGAAGTCACGATCCGTTTAGGAAGACAACAAATACAATAAGAAATGGCGCGAATCTCCGTTAGTCCGTACCAGGACATTACACCAAAGTCAATCTGAAATAAAGATGTTAACTGTAGGTCTACATTGCTTTTAGTAAATCTGCATGTTTCTAATGGAGGTACCATGAAGAAAATGTGAGCACATCTTGATAAGAAAAGCCAGGAAAAACCAAAATATTCCAAAATATGCCAGTTCATTATCTAATGCCAGTTCAATTTCAAATATGCCACATTTGTGGAATCTGGCATCAAAAATACCAATATGGCAACCCTGCTAAGAAGTGGCGTTTCAAAAACAAAAGGAGTTTCGTTACATGCGCCGTTCACGTAAGAAACATGGGATCTGTGAGTGTCCACAACCGTCAGTTACCGCCGTTTGTATTTCTGTCCTGCCTGTTATTTTTAATCAGGTCAACGTTCTAAGTGCGCGAGGAGAGCTGTCACAGCGCAGTCAAAATGAACAGTTGTCCAGGGGTCATCGCCAGCACAGTAACCCCATGGCAGTCAATCAATGGACCTTGGGATGTGGGGGGGCGGGAGTTAAAGAACCTTTTTTCCGCCTTTGGCTCATTGTGCACATAGTGCTAAACTTATATTTTTATTGACCAATCGTGAACTCGATTGGTGATGCATTCAGTGCCATTCCGGCTGCCTTAACCTCCCTGTGCACTGCCCGATGTACATTTTTAAAAGAATCGACTTGGGAGCCAATATCATTTTTTTTTAAACCGCCTTGATGCAGATTTAAACCATAGACCTTCGGGGTCTGCAGGCAAGCGTCTAGTCACTACGCTATAGCACCCATCTCCCCATTAGATCGAAGTTTAACTTATTGCATATGATACTTAAAGAGTTTATTGCACATTCAGACACAAAATTCAACACATACTCACCTTCGCTGGTTTTAGTTTAATATCGGTCTTTTTCTTCTTCATCGCTGTTCACAGCAAGTTCATCGTATACACAGTGCATCTACACTTCATAACACAACGAGAAACCCCAAGCAAAAAGGAGCGTTACGGTAACTGCCCAAATTATTACATATGTTGGCTGATTTAATTTTATATTCTCGAGAAAGAGGGGTAATCAATTAATTAATAAAGTGCTGGCCAGTTAATCACAGCTCCTTGGAAAACTCGAGTTAGCAATGCGGAAACTTAGAGTACAAGTTGTAAGCGGACTGCAGTTACTTCAGAAAACCTGTATGTACAATAATGCAGTACTCAAGTCCAGTTCCTTGCAAAACGTCAAGTATAGCGATACAGTAACTCCGGGTACATCTAGTAGGCGGACTAGAGATCCGTGGGAAACAAAATGCAAGCATGCAGTAACTCAATCAGAGTTGAACTCATTACCACGCTACAGTTCTGTCTTTAAAAAACGCACGTAAAACAAAGTAACAACACAGTTACAGTGCAACTGGTAAATGAAACAGTTGTATTTAATAATTCCGTACAATTTCCAAATAAGGCTCTGTGATAATTCAATTAGGGCACGCAGTAGATCAACCGCCCACTAATATGCATGACGTAAAAGGCAACTAATTGGAACTTTTCTAAAATCTGATTTGGGCGGAAAGACAGCCAAGCTGTAAACTACAAAACATGGAAATCGCCCTTTTAAGGATGAACTAAGAAGAATAAGACAGATGAGGAGGAGGAGAGGAGGATTAGAGTTCAAGCGGTCAACGAAATAGTCTTCTTAAATGGTTAAACGATTTTATGAAAGATAACAGGTGAAGTGGCGACAACAATTAGAATGCAGCTAGTTAAAAAAATACAATTTAGTTTAGCAATTCCATAGAAATAACTAGGGTGATGAGGCGTACGGTCAATAAGGATGCACAATTTAAATGGCAGTGGGGTAGGAAGGAAAGGGAGGGGGGTGGGGGGGGGGAGTAAGCTAAAATACAACAAACAAGGTAATAATTAGTAACTGGCATTATGTGCATGACAAAGACGTGGCAACAGATAATAAACTTTAATCCTTGACAGCAAACAAATATAACAGTTATTAACAAGAAAAGACACAGAAAACATTGCATTCGTTAGATCACGCTACACAGTCCCATTCTTTCACTATCCTGTTGTGCCATTACATGTCGTCAAGGGCTGGCAGTCTATTCTTCCATTCCGTTCAACCCTGTGCAGTCAGTTCAATATCACGGATGGAATCTATTCCAGCAGCTTTGGTCTCTCTCATCAACGTTCGTCTTAGGGTTTCTTTTGGGCGTCCTCGCCTCTTTAATCCCGGTAATTCCCACTTCAATGCCTGTTTGGAGATTCTCCGCTGGTCTCTTATCAGTATGTGAGTAATGTAAAGTAATCTTCTCTATCTTATAAGTGTTGATACTAGTGATTATCCAGACATTTCTCTTATCTCTTCCCTCGTTTTGAATTCATGTTATTTGTTTTTATAATTTCACTCAAAACTTTGCTTTGTATTTATATCTTTAGGCATATCGGTGCGACTCTCATGCCACTGCATGACAATGACGTAAACCTTTTTTTTTAAATAAATGAACAGCTCGCTGTGGAAATCGAGCCCTGGTTCTCGAGTATCGTGGAACTTATTGAGCTTATTCACTCACCCAGCCAGACAGCCGCACATTATCAGCATCTATGCTTCTTCTTCTTCTTTTTCTACTCGTTCCCTGGTTGTAAATTCCGGCAGAAAGTTCAAGGTGTTTGTCCATTACCTGACTTTAGTCTTGCTCCATAACCTAAGTGATGCGTGCACATCCGTTTCACAGATTTAACTTATTTGTATGCAGACTTGTAATTCCGTGCCATTCAGGCAGACGTCCTCTGACTTCGAAGTATGTCCCCAATTAGTCGACTCCTACGACATGCTTGTTGGGGAGGCAGTGGGTCTATCTCGTTTCCCCCATAATGGGACCCCGGAACTCACACGAGAAGCCATCTATGCTGATAGGAGCTTTTGAACTGAAAAGCTACGGAAAATTTCTAAGAATACCATGGACTAAGAATAAGTAAAGCACGACTACACGATCTTAGCATCGAGAACTGGCTGATAAACAGCCTCCTGTCCTGAAAGCTGAGGTAGTGTGGCCATGTCACGGTTGTCAAGAAGCGTGGTGAAAGGTACAGTTTTCGGAAAGCGAGGCAAAAGCCCACCCCTGCGAACGTGGATACACTGACGATACATCAGCTAAGATAGAAAGTTTACCAAACGTTCGGCTGTATCTTTGTGTGTCTTTCATTTATGCTTGTTAAGGTTCTTAGTGTTCATTCACTTCTTCGACACTGTAAGTCTCGAGTGTATTCCGTGTTCTACTGGGGGGGGGGGGGGACTAGTTGGGTGGGGGAGGGGGGGGGGGCGCTGACCCTATCCCTAACAATCGTTGTGTAAAATAATTAGAGTTTTCTTTAAATCAGATGTGTTGGCTGAAAAGCACAGACATTGCAGCCTAGCTGTAAACCACAACACGGTGTAACAGCCGCCAATGAAGAAGAAGAAATACGTACAATAAGCAGGATACGAACACAGTTCTGAACTGAGATGAAATAGCCAGGCAGGGCGCTTGCACACATATCGGAATGACGGGTGAATTCTGACGGCTCCGGCGACGAATGTTTTAACTCAACAACGAAAGAAAACCGAAACAGTTTCAAAATAAGACAGCCCCAGCGGTTCAATTAAGGAAGAAAATAGTCCGTAAGGAAAAAAAAATAAGAGCCTTTGAGGTGAAATTATATTTAAAGATTCCCAGAATACCATGGACCAATCGGATGGAAACATCAATCCCAGAAATGGCGCAAATACTCGAATTTAATCACGAAAGTGGCACAAATAACCCAGACCACAAATATAGGCGGAGGCTGTTAGCAGCTCCTCGGCTAGCTAGCAGCAGTCTGAAAGTGGTCGACATTTAAAATTTTTTTTTCTCAAAAAGACTAGGACTAGGACAAGGACTAGGACCATGGACCAGCGGTTCCCAACCTGCCGATCGCGATTTTTTTTTTTTTTCGGGGGGGGGGGGGGGGGGGGGTCGTATACAGGGTTCACCTAAAACCATTGGAAAACATTCATTGAAGTTATGAAGGAAAATAATTGTTTGGGGGTCGCCACGACATGAGAGAACTTTATTAAAGGGTCGCGGCTTTAGGAAGGCTGAGAGCCACTGACATGGGCAAAGAAGAAAAGAAAAAGTGAACATGCATCCTAATCTGAACATGAAGGAAGATTGGCTAATAAACAGCATCTTGTCTCGGAAGCTGAAATATGTTGGCCATATCAAGCCTCCCTGCCGATTGGAAAACATAAAAACAGAAGGCATGGTGCCTGGAAGGAGAGGCAAGGGCAGATCAGAACGAGATGGGCACAAGATAGAAATGATTCCTTGAGTACGACAGTGCATGAGATGGAAGAGTTTCTTTCAGGCAGATAGCGATGTTCTGCCAAGAACCTGCTATATGATGATGTAGTCTGATGGTTGGCACCTTTCCGTCTTTCCAGACGATAGTGTAATATTACGTTATGAGGAGGCATGCGACTCGCAGTCCATGGCGATGGCGAGTGTGGCTAGCAAGACGCGCCCGTGTCCAAGAAAAGTCTTCCACGGGATTTCAGATCTATTGTTGTCAATATTTGTGTTTAATCCGTTTCTTCTCGGACGCTCAGCTCTCATCTTTTCTGCAATCATTTCTTCCTTCACTCTCATTCCCTTCCTGATATGCCCTTCTGAACACAACACGGTCCATGGCATTTTGTTCCCAAGAGTCCCCCTCAGTACCTGTATGATTTAGATGATGTTCCAGTTTACAATCATTAAAAACCATCGACGTATCATAATATTAACCATCTCAAAAGAACTACATTTCTAAACCCAAAATCGATAACATGTGGAAAATAATTAAATTATAAAATCCGGCGGTTCAGTATTTCGGATAAGTTTTAGTTTCTAAACCACGATCGTTTTTAACCATTAAAACACAACAAAGAACTACAACATTAACCATCTCAACAGATCTACATTTTCCCAGCAAATCAAAATCGAGAACAGTTTGGAAACGATATAAGACGGCGGTAAATTTTTTTCCGATAATAGTTTAGTTCCAAAACAACAAACACTTAAAACAATTAAAAGCCACCAACGTAATTGTAATATGAACCATCTCAACAGAACGTCATTTGTCCAACAAAACATAACACGCAATGCCACGGCAGCCAAACACACAACTCTATATCAGGCACAGTTACTCAGAATAAGCACAGCCCTTTATCAAACTATACACTTTAAATAATCATATTTAACTGCTTTATTTATTAACACCCAGGCAAATCAATGAATTCTAAACAGAAATGGTAGTTTCTCTAAAGAAAAAAAAAATAATGGTTGAGCACATTTGGCTGAAAGAAGCACAAAGTGGCAAGTGATGTTCTAGCCGCCCGCTGACGTTTTTGGCGCCTCCTTAATTTGATTTCTAATGTCTGGGCGCCAGCCACCGATTATTCAATCGATATCGCTTATCAGAAATTATCGGTTCGATGAGGAAACTGACTTGGTGTTTGATCGATTGGGCGATAAGGGTAGCTGGGAGTTATATTGGGGGCACGGGGACAGTTGACAAGGGAATGCCGTAGCTAGATTATTATTATTATTATTATTATTAGTATCCTCATCCTCCTCCTCCTCTAGTGGGAGCCGTGACAGCATAGTGGCTAGACCAGTGGGAGCCGTGATAGCATAGTGGCTAGACTAGTGGGAGCCGTGATAGCATAGTGGCTATGCCAGTGGGAGCCATGATAGCATAGTGGCTAGACAAGTTGGAGCCGCAATAGCATAGTGGCTAGACCAGTGGGAGCCGTGATAGCATAGTGGCTAGACCAGTGGGAGTCGTGATAGCATAGTGGCTAGACCAGTGGGAGCCGTGATAGCATGGTGGCTAGACCAGTGAGAGCCGTGACATCATAGTGGCTAGACCAGTGACAGCCGTGATAGCATAGTGGCTAGACCAGTGAGAGCCCTGATAGCATAGTGGCTAGACCAGTGAGAGCCGTGACATCATAGTGGCTAGACCAGTGAGAGCTGGGATAGAACAGCGGCTAGACCAGTGGGAGCCGTGATAGCATAGTGGCTAGACTAGTGGGAGCCGTGATAGCACAGTGGCTACACCAATGACAGCTGTGATAGCATAGTGGCTACACCAATGAGGGCTGTGACAGCACAGTGGCTACACCAATGACAGCCGTAATAGCACAGTAGCTACACAAATGACAGCCGTGATAGCACAGTGGCTACACAAATGACAGCTGTGATAGTACATTGGCTACGCCAGTGACAGTCGTGATAGCACAGGGGCTACACTAATAAAGAGCCGTGATAGCATAGTGGTTACACCAATGACAGCTGTGATAGCATAGTGGCTACACCAATGACAGCTGTGATAGCATAGTGGCTACACCAATGACAGCTGTGATAAGATACTGGCTACACCAATGAGAGCCGTGATAGCTCAGTGGCTACACCAGTAAGGACAGTGACAGGACAGTGGCTACACCAATGAGAGCCGTGACAGCACAGCAATGTCTTCGGCTCCAGTACGTACCAGAGCGGATTTTTGTGTCTTCAAAGACAGTGATGAAAAGTAACAGCAAATGTAATAGCAGCAGCAGTACGAGTAGCAGCAGTAGCAGTAGTAGTGGTGTGGTAGTAGTAGTAGTAGTAGTAGTAGTAGTAGCAGCAGCAGCAGCAGCAGCAGCAGCAGCAGCAGCAGCAGCAGCAGCAGAAACCACAGCAGTAGTAGATGTTGTTGTTGTTGTTGTTGTAGCTAGTAGTAGTTGTGGTGGTGGTAATAGTAATGGTAGCAGTAATCGTTGCTTCAGCAGCGGCAGCTGCAAAAGCAGAAACAACAATAGCTGCAACTTACTTAATATTAGAGGTGGTGGTGGTGGTAGTGGTGGTGGTGGTGGTGGTAGTGTTGGTGGTGGTGGTAGTGTTGGTGGTGGTGGTAGTGGTGGTAGTAGTAGCAGCAGCGGTACTAGCAGGAGTAGCAGCAGAAGAAAAAGAAGAAGAAGAAGAAGAAGAAGAAGAAGAAGAAGAAGAAGAAGAAGAAGAAGAAGAAGAAGAAGAAGAAGAAGAAGAAGAAGAAGAAGAAGAAGAAGAAGAAACGAGAAGGAGGGGATAAGCTGAAGGAACAAGAAGAGGTGGGAGAAGCATAAACAACAACAATAAAGAGGTACAACTGTCAAAAGGAGACAGTGGACGATGGAGAAACGGGAGGAGCTATATTTGGGCCTCATGCAGTGCTATGGAAACCAATCTAAATAGCAATAATAATAATAATAATAATAACAACACAACACAGCCAGCACAGCTTCCGTCCACTTCCGATACCACAAACCAAGGGCGCAGACATAAAGATAACAGTGGTGGAGAGGGGGGGGGGAGCTCTCAACCCTTTACGAATTTTCTATTTGAAAAAAAAAGGGGGGGGGGGGGGAGAGAAGCGCGTCCAGGCATGATTTAAAAGCTGTAAATAATAACAACAACAAATTGCTGAATGGTACATCATCAGCAGCAGCATGAATGATATATAAATATGATAATATATCGGTATATGAAATAATCTGGTAATCTGGTAATCTGGTAATCCTAGTTTCAGCATCATAGCAAACGGGTCACCCCATTGTTGCTCCGCTCCTGTGCCAACGAAAAACACTCGTAGCTCACAGTGTCACACCATGCACTCAACTCAGAAGCTGGGTGAAAACTATATGGTGGTATTCCAGTCTACAAATGGAGCAAAAATGCAACGGCCAGGTGGGAGAGCTAAACAACAATAAATAAACCACTTTCAAAAGAGACAGTGGACGATGGACTGGCAGAACTGCCACGGCTTGAAACAATCTAAAAAAAAAAAAAAAAAAAAAAAAAAAAAAGTGTCCCACTTCGTGTAGTGTCCACTGTGGAGCTTGAAGCATTATGTAGGGGTTAAACAAATGGTCAGCGCCCAGCAGTACCCTCACTATGTAATAGTTGCACAGTAGGTAAACCTTCCCACGGACTGCCCATATACACACTAACTCATTTCTGATTGGTAGTTACTGAGCTTGTCACCTTAAACGTAATCGTTACGTGTAAGTGCACACCTAAAAGAGAACTATATATGGCTGGGAAAATGGGGGGAGGGGTAGTTAGCCGTCACATAGGGCGGGGTAGGGCAGGCCACACCACAATACCCGAAATATTATTTGTGGAGGGCTCGAGCTGCCTAAGCGCCCAGCACTGCATTCGGCGCCCCTGGAACAAACCAGCCAGCCACATCTACTGAACGGTTTCAATAACCATTTTCTTGCCGCGTCGCTGCATCGCCTATTGGTTTCTGTAAAATGATATAAACCAGCTGATGGTCAAGCATTGTCTGAAAGCGACAAAGCTTGAAAAGGTTTGACAAGTGGAAGCAATCGGAGAATCGGGCGATAGCGGCAGCCACAAATAGTGGCGGTTTGACTGGTTGCGTCCCCTGTTAGTGGTTTTGTGCTTTATAGAAATGGCGAAGGATCTATAGGGGAACCATGGAGATGGCTCAATTCTGGAGATGGTTTTTATCCTCGTCAGGTGCTTTGCCGATAGCTGTGGGCGTATGCCATTTTCCTCCATTCTATATTTTTATTGTCTTTTTCTGCTTAATGCTGCTAGGCGTCGCAGGCACGGCTAATGATTGGTTTATGGGATAGTGAGCGCTCGTTAGTTTGTTGCATTGTGATATTGAGTTTAAGCAAGTTGTTTATATATATATATATATATATATATATATATATATATATATATATATATATATATATATATATATATATATATATATCCGTACTTCAGCAAGTTATTATCTGTCTGTCTGTCTGTCTGTCCGCCCGTCAGTCCGTCCATCCGTCTGTCCATATTTCCGCGAGAAAGAGAATTCCTTAAAGCTACATAGATCCTATCTTGACATATGGCTGTGAAACATGGATAGTTTGTAGATTAGTGAAAAATTATTTGGAACTGCGGAGGTGTGGTTTTATAGACGAATGATGAGAATACCCTGGACAGATAAAAAGAGAAATGAGGATGTCTTGAAAAAAACTGACTCATCAAGCGAACTGATTACCCACATCAGAAAGAGACAATCTACATTCTTTGGCCATGTGATGAGAAGAGAAAACTGGAGTACATCGTGACGGTAGGAAGGTTGAAAGGGAGGAGAGGCAGGGGGAGACCTAGAGAAAAGATACTTAACGGTCTGTCCTCATGGCATGGAGGATCATCTGTGGCAGAGTTGCCTGAAGGTATACGAGACAGAAGGTTGTGGATAGACATGACTATCAACGCCACACGGCATGGACTTTAAGAAGAAGAAGAAAATCCATATCTCTTCTTTTTGCCTTCCTCTTGATCGTTCTATTCTCATGTTGCAACCGGTGACGAATGGGTTCATTCTCACCAGGTGGCCGAACCATTCTAGTCTTTGTTTATCAATAAATCTGATTACAGGTGCTGTTCCGACTATTCTAATATCTTCGTTTCTTTTATGGTCTCTTCCTGTTATGTTGACTGCTTTTCTCAAACATCTCATTTCCCACTTCGTTAGTTTCCACTCTTGTATTTTTTTTTTTTTTTTAATGCTTGGCACTGGTAACCCAATGTTGGTTAAAAAAAATTATTGCAGTTTTATTTCCCTTCATTAACCGAAATTAATCGCCAGGAAAGTATCGAGGCCGGTATAACGAACTATACGTAAAGAGGAGGGGGGAGGGGGATTTCGCCCTCTTTGAGTTTTGCGCACACAACCATTTTACAGATCTCTCTTATTTGTATGCAGACTGTTGGTTCCCTGGCCTCTCAGACACATACATTCCAACCTCCAACGAAACACCCCTAATTAGTGGACATCCTAAGACAAGTTTTTTTTAAGGGAGCAGTGGTCAATTCTCCCCCCCCCCCCCCCCCCCCAATTAAATTGGGCCCCGGAATCCAAACGGGAAATCGATACCTTAATGAAAACAAACGCCTTTTAACGACAACTACCGTATTTTTCCGTGAACAAGACACTCTGGTGTATAACACGATAATCAATCTTAAACGTTATATATATATAACGTTAATATATATATATAGTCTTGTACACTGAAATGTACGGTATTTGTATCTTAGGTGATCTTTCTATAAACTAATTTGCCACTAGTTCTCACGTTCAACAATCACTTAAGGTGAAGTTGTGGCGCACTCAAAAGGCTCAGTTTTGTTTACCTTGACATCATTAGCCCATTAACAAAACTCCGGTCTGTTCACGTCCGTGTTATTGTAACCTGGAGCTGGGATCGATCGACTCACTGAGAGAAGAGCACGGCAGTCAAATTGGGACAGAGAAACACGGAAACAATCAATAACTGACTGCACCGATTGTGCCTAAATATGAACTGAAATATTACAGTGTTTTGCTGTCGTGGTTTGTGATTAGAGCATGAAAACGTTCAAGCCGAGGTCTGGTGATCAAATTTTAATAGCGATTGTCCAGTTTTTTTTTTTTTTTTAATGACAGTTTTGATCCGTCGTGGTTTCTATTTTTAAGTTGGTATCACAGATTAATAACTTTTTCATGGTTATATATAACCAAAATTGACGCATGTAAGATATTTCTAAAGACAGTACATTAATAGGACATTTAATTAGGAGGCTAGAGATGCGAGGCTGACTTTTGTATTATAATTCCAGTTAATCAAGAGATAAAGAAAAGAGGTTGACATTGGCTATGACACACGTTGAAAAAATCTAAGAACAATACAACTAGAATGTCTTTGCAATGGTACCCACAGGGGCATAGAAATAAATACAGACCCAAAAACACACTGGAAAGGGAGCTAGAGAGTGAAGCTACAAAGACAGGAAATGGGGTGAGCTGCATGCCACAGGGAAGGATAGAACGACTTGGGGTGAGCTGCATGCCACAGGGAAGGATAGAACGACTTGGGGTGAGCTGCATGCCACAGGAAAGGATAGGACGACTTGGGGTGAGCTGCATGCCACAGGGAAGGACAGAACGACTTGGGGTGAGCTGCATGCCACAGGGAAGGATAGAACGACTTGGGGTGAGCTGCATGCCACAGGGAAGGATAGAATGACTTGGGGTGAGCTGCATGCCACAGGGAAGGATAGAATGACTTGGGGTGAGATGCATGCCACAGGGAAGGATAGAACGACTTGGGGTGAGCTGCATGCCACAGTGAAGGATAGAATGACTTGGGGTGAGCTGCATGCCACAGGGAAGGATAGAACGACTTGGGGTGAGATGCATGCCACAGGGAAGGATAGAACGACTTGGGGTGAGCTGCATGCCACAGGGAAGGATAGAACGACTTGGGGTGAGCTGCATGCCACAGGGAAGGATAGAACGACTTGGGGTGAGCTGCATACAACAGGGAAGGACAGGACGACTTGGGGTCAGCTGCATGCCACAGGGAAGGACAGGACGACTTGGGGTCAGCTGCATGCCACAGGGAAGGACAGGACGACTTGGGGTCAGCTGCATGCCACAGGGAAGGACAGGACGACTTGGGGTGAGCTGCATGCCACAGGGAAGGATAGAACGACTTGGGGTGAGCTGCATGCCACAGGGAAGGACAGGACGACTTGGGGTGAGATGGCTGAGGGCGTATGCTCTACTGGGTGATAAAGGCCAGAAACAGTTTTCACAATGGCCAAACAGCACTTCAATGGGAGAAGAAAACCGGAAGACAAATGGTAGTACATTAAGAAGCATATACAAGGAAAGCCAGAGACCGAAGAAGGACAAACAAGAGATCAACTCCAGGCACACGCTCACCTGTTTAGCAGCTGGCTGACCTGGTGGGTAATGGCTGGGTTCTTGATCGGCCGTTTGGGCATCCCCCATGGTCTCAGCCGATGCATCCTGAAGAGGAACAAATGTTCACATATGTCCGCTTGTTTAAACATGTGTTTATTAAATGTGAAAGCACTGCGCATGGTTTCATCCCATCTAGCTACGTCTAGTCCAAACTTTTCCCCACCATATTTCTTCTTCTTCTTTCGTTCGCATGAAATAAATTATCTATATCTGCAATGCTGTCTCTTGTATGAATTTCACTGTCTTTTGTAATTCACTAAGCGGCCCGTAAAGTTTGACTTCCACAAGTGTCTATTTTGACCAAAGGTTTTGCCTGAAAGCGTTGAATCTGGGACAGTCTTGAAGGATGGGATCTGTTGTTTCAGGTGCCAGTCCACAAATACACATGGCTAATTGGCCAATCTTAAATTTGTTGTACATGTGGCAGCGAAGTCGATTGTGCCCTGTTCTAAGGCGAAGGATAATGACTTGCTCTGGTCTGTCCATAATATGGTAATCGTCTCGTGCCAGTTTCGGTGGCATTCTGATTGATTTGATCATTCTCTTCTTCTGTTGATAAGAGACTGGTATGTCAGGTTGTTCTTCAGTTGCACCTTCCTTAGCTAGTTTATCAGCTCTTTCGTTTCCGGGAACTCCACAGTGGGAAGGTATCCACTGTATTACTAAATTACAACGGTTGCCTAGTTCGGATAATAGTGTCCGTATGCTTGGTAATTTTCCAGACTGGAGTGACTGAAGTACTGCTTTTGCATCTGTCAGGAATACCACTGGTTGTGAAAAATACCCTGTATTTAGTAGTTTCTCTACCGCTATCTTGATGGCTTGAACTTCTGCATCATAGTTGTGACAGTGCTTTCCTGTTGGTATTTTGGCTGTCTCCCTGGTATTATTAAGATACTCAATGTACACTCCTGCACCTCCGTTTCTGACTGCGCTTTCTGCTGACCCATCTGTGTAAACACGGACCCAAAGATTATGTGGGTATTCATCATCAAGTAGACCCCACCATATTTAAAACCAGCGCCATTCAAGACAATGATCATCTATTTTGTATAGTGCTGTATAGTGTCACAGGATAATGCTGTATAGTGTCACAGGATAATGCTGTATAGTGTCACAGATAATGCTGTATAGTGTCACAGGATAATGTTGTATAGTGTCACAGGATAATGTTGTATAGTGTCACAGGATAATGCTGTATAGTGCATTGGGGCAGTGAGGTATAGTGCCAAGGAATCGTAGCATGGGATAAAGCGGTACAGTGTCATGGGATGTTGCTGTATAGTGTCATGGAATAATGCAGTAGAGTGCTATGGGATAGTGCAGTAGAGTGCTATGGGATAGTGCAGTAGAGTGCTATGGGATAATGCAGTAGAGTGCTATGAGATAGTGCAGTAGAGTGCTATGGAATAGTGCAGTAGAGTGCCATAGGATAGTGCAGTAGAGTGCTATGGGATAGTGCAGTAGAGTGCCATAAGATAGTGCAGTAGAGTGCTATGGGATAGTGCAGTAGAGTGTCATAGGATAGTGCAGTAGAGTGCTATGGGATAGTGCAGTAGAGTGCTATGGGATAGTGCAGTAGAGTGCTATGGGATATTGCAGTAGAGTGCCATGGGATAGTGCAGTAGAGTGCTATGAGATAGTGCAGTAGAGTGTCATGGGATAGTGCAGTAGAGTGTCATAGGATAGTGCAGTAGAGTATCATGGGATAGTGCAGTAGAGTGCTATGAGATAGTGCAGTAGAGTGCTATGAGATAGTGCAGTAGAGTGTCATGGGATAGTGCAGTAGAGTGCTATGAGATAGTGCAGTAGAGTGTTATGAGATAGTGCAGTAGAGTGCTATGGGATAGTGCAGTAGAGTGCTATGGGATAATGCAGTAGAGTGCTATGAGATAGTGCAGTAGAGTGCTATGGGATAGTGCAGTAGAGTGCCATAGGATAGTGCAGTAGAGTGCTATGGGATAGTGCAGTAGAGTGCCATAAGATAGTGCAGTAGAGTGCTATGGGATAGTGCAGTAGAGTGTCATAGGATAGTGCAGTAGAGTGCTATGGGATAGTGCAGTAGAGTGCTATGGGATAGTGCAGTAGAGTGCTATGGGATATTGCAGTAGAGTGCCATGGGATAGTGCAGTAGAGTGCTATGAGATAGTGCAGTAGAGTGTCATGGGATAGTGCAGTAGAGTGTCATAGGATAGTGCAGTAGAGTGCTATGGGATAGTGCAGTAGAGTGCTATGGGATAGTGCAGTAGAGTGCTATGGGATATTGCAGTAGAGTGCCATGGGATAGTGCAGTAGAGTGCTATGAGATAGTGCAGTAGAGTGTCATGGGATAGTGCAGTAGAGTGTCATAGGATAGTGCAGTAGAGTGTCATGGGATAGTGCAGTAGAGTGCTATGAGATAGTGCAGTAGAGTGCTATGAGATAGTGCAGTAGAGTGTCATGGGATAGTGCAGTAGAGTGCTATGAGATAGTGCAGTAGAGTGCTATGAGATAGTGCAGTAGAGTGTCGTGGGATATTGCAGTAGAGTGCTATGAGATAGTGCAGTAGAGTGTCGTGGGATATTGCAGTAGAGTGCCATGGGATAGTGCAGTACAGTGCCTTGGGATAGTGCTGCAAAGGCCAGCTTGTACGATGTGTGTCTGAGCAATGCTGAGCAAAACATGGCCGAAACATAAGCAAGATATGGAACTATCACATCTGGGTTTTATAGGGACAAAAGTGAACATTCAATCTTCAGTTAATCAGTCAGGTGCTGTCTCCAGAATCTATGTTTTTTGACCTGGTTGTACAATCTCCCACGCTGCTGTTTGCCCACCTCTTGAAGTTATCCTTCCATTTGTATTGCTGTCAACCCCTTACTTGTTTGCTTTCAAATTTTCGCTCTAGCGTAGTTTTTACGAGAATGTTACATCTTTTAACACGCCATAATATTTCAAGATTTTTTTTTTTAATTTATTTTATTCAGGAACTCTCTTCTAATTCCTAATCTCTTCTGAACGTCTGTCTTTGGCAGTGTTTGTTTGTTTGTTTTAGTATCCAGAAGCCATGAGTTGTTAACCCTTAGGCTCGGTATTATGGATATCGCAACCTTTCGGCCTTGATTCCATTGTAACTACCGTAAATCTGGGAGAAATGTGGCTTTTCTGCCTACCCCCGGGCGTGAACCCAGACCACAAGGAGTTCGTCACCCGGTCACCGCGTAATCCGGTTTAGCCAAATATGCTAGAGAGCCGGGCTTGGCAGTGTTTAAAAGTCTATACCAGTGATTCCCTCCCATAAACTGTGCGCCGCGGCGCCCCAGGGCGCCCCAGGGCGCCGCGACCTCTTCACCGGGGCGCCGCGAAATACTGTAGAATATCTTCATAATAAATTTAACCCAGACATGAATAGTCACACTTTTACTTAGGTGAAGAAAATTGTAATTGAAAAAAGGCACCGCGATTAAGAAAAGCTTGGAAAACACTGGTCTATACAATACACGCATAGTAACTAAAGTCTGGGTGATTTAGAAGCAGGTGTTTGTCTATTTCACCCCTCTGCGCTTGTACCTGAAAATTTGATAACCCTCGTCACTTCTAAAGTCTTATCCTAGATGTCAGACCAAGAGGGTGATTCCACATCACGAAAGTTTTAATTAGGTCCCCTGTACTGACCACACTGAGACAGACAGATGTCATGTTATTTTTGATTATGCGGAGGCTTGTTCTCTTCAAAAGCGTAACCGGGAGACAAACGAAATTAACCAAACAAGTGTCGACTCCACAACAAAATTTGGCTGCAAAGGATCTCGAACAATCTCCTGCCTGGCTCTACTCTCTCTGTAACTGTTTGCTCGCTTTTTTCATTACATTATCCTCCCAGTTATATAGCTATCTCTCTTTACACGTTTAACTTCACTTTGTTTCCGGTCACTATCTTCTTCTTCGCGTACACAGATGTAAACTCCCGCAAGAAATTTCTGCCTGTTCGTCCTTTTCTGAACTTGAATTTTTGCGTGAACATCCGTTTTCATCACTAACTATTATGGCCAAACACTTTCCTTGTCTTTAACAAAATGGGTTTCAACAAATCGTTTTTTCATTCCATGTCTTTAGACCCCCCCCCCCCCCCCCCCCCCCCCCCCCCAAACACCTTTAATTTTCGCTTCCACAAATGCAGATATTATTATTCCCTATATACATATATGAAAAGCTTCAATTCAACTTTCTTCTTCGTCGTTTATCTGAGTGATGCTGCGTTTACAGAACAATAATATCTGACCAATTCAGCAGATAAATCTGATATTCAACTTTCCAGCGCCTAGTTCATCACCCAGTGCCACATAGTCCTCAGTTACTGGCTTGCTTCCCATTTAGTAAAGTGATTCAGCTAAAAATGTTCCACACACACACACATATATATATATATATATATATATATATATATATATATATATATTCGGAAAGTAATATATATATTATACATATATTTTTCCACGAAGGGTGAAAGTTGCCTACATTTTTGAAAGTGAAAAGTGTATGAAATTCACTGACAATATAACTCAGTGTCCTTTACACGCCATAGTTTTCTATTTGGAAAACTTATTTGGAAGCTGCGCAGATGTGGTTTTATAGACGAATGATATTAATACCCTAGACAGATAAAAAGAGGAATGGAGACGTCTTGAAAGAAACTGACTCACGAAGAGAACTAATTGACTACATCAGAAAGAGACAATCTGCACTCCTTGGTCATGTGATGAGAAGGAGAAAAATGGAGAACATCGTGATGGTAGGAAAGTTGGAGGGGAGAAGCAGAGGGAGACCGATCAAACAGATGCTGGACAGTCTGAAATCGCGGAATGGAAGATCATCTGTGTAAGAGTTGACTCAAAGTACATGAGACAGACGGTTGTGGATAGACATGACTACTAAAGCCACACGGTATGAACTTTAAGAAGAATTTTCTATACAATCTGCGTCCACTTCTCTGACCTAACGCCAGCGTAAAACAAGGACAAGCACGCAATGCGCCTCATCTGTATAACGTTTTTCCTGTTCACATAAACATTCCTCCACAACCTGAATAACATCCTAAGGTCTGTTTCTCAATTTTCTTAAACTTGAATGAATGAATGAATGAATTTCTACCCCACTAGGACATCACACAAGCGATAAACACCCGATGACACAAAGTGCCACCATGCGGATGAGGATCGCCGTGGAGAGGTCCCAGAAACCGCGTTCAGACATTTGGCCATAATATGGCCTGCCTATATTGCGGCCCCTGGCAAAAGCCAGAGTAGGGCTTCAAATGACAAAAAATTTCGTCCTAAAAAGGACGAAATTGTGTATTACTACACTGTTAATGTTATTAACAGTGTTAATGTTATTAACATCTTAAACTTTAACTCTCTGAACCCGTTGTACAACGGTGCTCCTATCGACCGCACAGCTTTCATACACTACATACTATGTGCATGCATGTTCATAATTTATTTTCCCACAATTATAAATTTTATACAAATTCTATATTTAAAACGCACACCGCCCTTGCCTTTTAGTTTTACTGATCAGTATGGGTTATCTTTTCGTAAATGGATTTCATTCCTCTGATCCCAATGTTGAATACTACTTAATTACTGCCCTTGTTATAATGCATAGGTATATCACATTCAATTAAGTTTATATATGATGATCACATAGAAAACAAATTAACACTGTTCACAAAATGTACCTTAACTGCTAAACGAAGCATAGCTATATATTCTCTGGTATAGGACCCAAGTGTCAACAGAAGACAGCCTATGTTTATGTTAGATTATCTACCCACTTTGTACGAAACTGAACACTGTGGGACCAGTTAGTTCCCAAACACTGTTTTTCAATACGCCAAATGACGACTACGCATATTGTTATATATTGTGTGCAAGCAGCTCTCTCTCTCTCTCTCTCTCTCTCTCTCTCTCTCTCTCTCTCTCTCTCTCTCTCTCTCTCCCTTACACACATACACATATTCTCTCACTCTCTCGAGCTCATTCTTCCTCTCACTCACTCTCTGATCCACTCACTTACTCATCCCACTCATATATTCTCTCTCTCTCTCTCTCTCTCTCACATTCTCTCTCCCTTTCCTCTCTCCCTCTTACTTTCACGTAGTCTTACCCACATTCTCTCACCCGCTCTACCTCTCACTCTCTCCCCCTCTCTCATTCACATCCACCCCTCTCTCTTACTCTCACTCTAACACACTCTCTCTCTCCCACTAACTTACCCACTAACTGGTTATCCTTGTTCCTCCCAAACACATCACCCTTCCAATGAAATTTCAGACCCCTTGCTGGTAACACTAGCCAAGCACAACATGTGGTAACCTGACCAGGTCTCCACAGTACACCTACAGCTGGAGACCCCAGTTCCTGAAATGTGGTTCAGTGTTCACACAACTTAAGCCCTTTATGTTAGCAATTCCAAGAGGTCATAGGGTCAGCTTGGTTTGTGAAGGATAATTTTCCTTGCACACATAAATCTCCACAAGTGTCGCAGCCTCATCTTATCAATCAAACAGTCAATCTAACAATCAGGTGCCGTCTCCACAACGAAGGTTGGCTGCAATGAATCTCCAACACACTCTGTTACCTTGGATGTAGACTAAAGTATGTCCATCTCATGATTTTATCCTCCCACTTGTTTCACTGTCTGTCTCTTGCTCATTTGCCTTCTTGTAATATTAAGTTCATTCATTTATTCATTGGCCTCAGGATAGAGCTTCACCTTACATGAGATATGAAGAGAATTACAGCATAGTGCACAAACTGTCAGTTGACAAACTCCTAATACCATGGTATCAAAGATGTATGCATGTGATACAGCCCATTTATATTTTCTGGTGGATTCGTGGGAACAGGAAGCCACAGGCTGTGTTGCATGGAGGGTGAAGTCCGGGAAGGAAAAGGAATAAAGGAGAAAAGGACTGCAGACAGATTAAGAGCTGAGCATCTGAGCACACTAAATACATGCAATGGCAACACTGCTCCTGAAAGTTCATCAATTGTGGAAGAGTTTTCTTTAAGCAAGGAGCAGGTCTTGACAGTCACACTCACCAACACCATGGGCTTTGATTTCCAAGCCTTCCTACAGCACACTATAACATTATTGTCTGGAAAGCTGAAAAGGTGCCAACCAAACAGTTCCTCTTCTTCTCTGGTCCTGTTCTGACTTTCACCATCAGGGTGCCGGTATTGGTATGTGTTAGGCAGATGCTGGTATGTACAGTCTTGGATATTCCATCTACCCACTTCTTTTGTGGTCGACCTCTAGTTCTGCTTCCATTATGTCTAAGTGACAGGGCTCTCTGTAGTACACTACCTGGTGGTTGTCTTGACACATGTCCAAACCATTTCATCCACTGACTCTTGATATAGTTTAACAGATAGCATCTGTAGTTGGCAACCTTTCTAGGTCTAAGGCAGGTGCCATGCTAACAGACAATCATGAATAGGGAGTTTAGTGTGGGTTCGTTGAGAAGGAACATATAACATAAATGCTTACTAGCTACAACTACAATAGAAAATCATGAATGGGGAGTTTAGTGTGGGTTCGTTGAGAAGGAACATATAACATAAATGCTTACTAGCTACACCTACAATAGAAAATCATGAATGGGGAGTTTAGTGTGGGTTCATTGAGAAGGAACATATAAGATGAATACTACGATATGTTTACTTTCATAATGCTTACTAGCTACACCTTATGAGCTTTGTTGTGGGAAACTGAAAATGTCAGTGTGTGCCCGGTATGCTATGATGTTGATTCTTATAACCAGCCAACCACATCCATCAATCAATTAGGCAACCAGTCAAGCATAGTGGAAAAAAAGCTATGACATTAACCCCTCACTTTCTTCAAGAGATTAAGCAAATAGATTGTTTTTAGAGATTCCTTCGATGAGTCTTCTACTAAAATAGTACAAGGAAATGCTCAAGGAAGTAAATGTGGCCAGCATTATACAGATCACATCATACACAGATGAGCGAGCGGACCAACTGGCAAGCAATGCACCAAAAATATGCGGGAAGAAACATGGACTGAGCAGATATTATCAACACTGCACAGACTGTGTTGCTGGATGACTAATCTGTGACGCTACATGACTGGGTGACCTGATGGTAAAGCACGGTAAAGCATGTCTCTGCCGCCTTCGAGGCAGAGATAGGAGAAACTATAACCAACTCTTTATGCGAACAATCAGCAAAGGTGCCTTGGAGTGGCTCCTGCATTGGAGGACTGAGCACATGTAGGTATGCTCAATGTGCAGTGACGTCAACTGTGATAACATAACACACACAGTGAGAGCTGCAAACAAGAGCATTCTGCAGAAAGCCAAAAAAAAATATTGAACCAACACAGAACTGGAGTCATAGCCACTATATGCTGCCAGATTTACTCAGGGTGGGCTCCAAGCATACACTGACCAATTTGTTCAATGAGCAGTTAGGATTAACCTAATAGCTGAGGCCAAAGGAAAAGTTAAAGTCAGTTGCGTATCCTTTACAGGACATTGCAGAATCAACCCCAGCATTTTTTAGCTGTTGCGGTTTTTCTAGGCAAATTTACATCCAGAAAAAGTATTCCGTGTAAATCTTCATTCTGATCATGTTTACTTATTACTCCCCAGATAGATATTTCAGAAAAAATAATCTTAGATTGTAGAAATTATTATTTTTTTTTTGAACTTTTATTAGAAACCTGTGTAAAATGGCTGTTGTCTGAAAAAGATTTGTGTGGAAATTCCCACAGATTCATGGCAATTTTATTTTAACCTTTCACAAGAAAAGGGTTAATTACTACCTAATCCGGTAACAATCGGACTATAAAATGACTTATCACAATATGCTTGACAAGTCTCAAGGCAAACAAACAGTTCTTTCATTTACTCACCATAACATGATAGTTGGCTTAAACAATATATAGATATCATATACCCAACACATCTCAATATCAAATACTCAACACATCTCAGTATCATATACCCAACATATATGGATATCATATACCTATCACATCTGGATATCATATACCCAACACATCTGGATATCATACATATCTGGATATTATATATCCAGCATATCTGGATATTATATACCCAACACATCTGGATATCATATACCTAACACATCTGGAAAAAAGTAACAGACCACACAGCACAGCAGAAATGGTGGGACTGAGAATACATACAAAGAAAACTAAGATCATGACAAGCAGTCCAAACCAACAACCAATGACCATAAATAACCACTCTTGAAAATGTAAAACATTTCACATATCTTGGCAGTGTGGTGTCCCTACTGGGAGGGACAGAGGAAGACATACAGTCACATATGAACAAAGCTAGAGCTGCTATTGGAAGGATGAAGCAAATCTGGAAATCCAACAATTACTGCAGAGGGACGAAACTCCAAATCTACAAGAGCATCATTTTGCCAGTTCTTCTTTATGGAGCGGAATGCTGGAGAATGACCAAAAAGGATGCACACAAGCTCTCCACCTTCCACCACACATGTCTTCGTAGAATTATCAAAATTTTCTGGCCAGATAGAATCTCAAATACTAAACTACTTCAAGTCACAAACCAAGAAACTTTAGACAGTATGATTACCAAGAGAAGATGGAAATGGCTTGGCCACGTTATGAGAATGAATTCTGATATAACTGCCAAAACAGCTCTTCACATGGACACCAGGCAGAAAGAGAAAACAGGGGTGCCCAAAAACAACATGGAGACGAATGATGGAAAGTGACCTCTTTGCGGCATCTTTGACATGGAAAACTGCACTGAAGATTGCACAGGAGAGGAAAGCATGGAAAGTCCTCTCTGAAGCCTCATGTGCCACTAGGCATAATGCGAACTGATGATGATGAGGAACACATCTGGATATCATATACCCAAGACATCTGAATATCATATACCCAACATATCTGGATATCATACACCCAACATATCTGGATATCATATACCCAACACATCTGGATATCATATACCCAACACATCTGGATATTATATACCCAACATATCTGGATATCATATACCCAACATATCTGAATATCATTTACCCAATGAACCACCAGACATGAAAAGCTATGACCTCTGCCCTATGCACCGCCCTGGGCTCAAGAGATAAGTCCAACTAACTAACTAATATGCCCAACAGCCAGTCTAAAATGGATACCAGAATATGTCTTGCGAAGTAAAGGCAGTAAGTATTCACATCATTCAATCTAGTGCCAACTGGTCATAAATAATATAGATTTAGTTCTACATGCCAGCTGCACGAAAGGGTTCCTCAATTATTACTTACTTCTATATAATTTTTAAGTGCCTTGCCGATTGCCATGGATAATTATGCCTCTACATAATCTGCGACCCGCAACTGCATGTATCAATTCGTGTGTTGACACCCCTTCATGCCCTAACAAAAGACTGTCAAGAATCTTCTCACGCTGTCTTCCTCTGTCTCTCTTTCCACAAATCTTTCCAGTGGTCACAACATGTTCCATTTCCCCCCATCTCATAACATGACCCAAAAAATTATGAACGTCTCTTTCTGATGTGTATGATTAGTTTTCAAACAATCAAAGGCTTTCGTATGGTCAATAAAGCATAAGTAAAGATCTTTGTTTAATTCTACAGACAGATTCATGTGAATGTATATGACATTGTTTGTACCGTATTCTTCTAAAAATCCACAATGCTCTTCACTAATTTCTGGTTACATATTGTATCTTAGTTTTCTCACAACTATTCTCAATAACTTTTGTGTTACATGACTCATAAGACTTATAGTGTGATAGTCTTCACATTTTAAAGTGCCTGGTTTCTTTTGCAGAGCAATAAATATAGATTTTTATAGGTCATTAGGAATGTATCCACTATTATAAATAAAATTTAACAATTTTGTTACTATTTCCATTCCAAAATATCTCAAAGCTTCAATTTCTTCCAATGTGATGTTGTCTGGCCCAGGTGTGTTTCCTTTCTTCTAATAATGCAATGCATTCTCAGCTTCTGAAGCCAATATTGGTGAGCCTTCACTGTTGTCCTGCAAATATACTTCTGGTCTATTATCATCATACAGATCTCCTAAGTATTCTGTCCATCTCTTATGCAATTTAGACCATTAATATTTCACCTGTTTTTAATTCTAAGCACCCTGTGATGTTACATTTCTTCTTCCCTGTTAATATACTTATCTGTTGGTGCATGGAATGTAAGTCTTTCCCATGAATTATTTTCCAATCTCTGTGTACATCTGATTCAGCCAGGTTTCTTTAGCCTCTGCATTTGTTCACTATTTCTTTATGTATACTAGAATATTCTTCTTTATCATTCTTTTTCTTTCTTCCTTTATCCGTCCTCTGCAGAATTTCATTTGTCACCCTTTTTACTTTGCAACTCTATGTGCTGGGGGAAAAAGCTCTTTTGATGTCTGCTGAATTGACTCGTGCAGCATATCCCATTGTTCATCAATACTTTGTATTATTTCCATGGTGTTATATCCATTTTACACAGTGACACTGTACTGTTCCTTAATTTCCTTATCTGTTTTAAGTATTCCTAAATTTAACTGTATGTTCTGTGGGGTCTTCTTTATAGTCCTCAGTTTTATTTTAAACTTTCCTCTAGCTGGAACATGATCACTATAGCAGTCTGCTCCTGGTCTAGTCATTGATCCAATTAAACTGCTCCTGAATCTTTTTGAAACCAATATTTAATCAATCTGATTGCGGACATTATCGCCAGGACTTTTCCAAGTTCACAATCAACAAGGGTGGTGTTTAAACCAGGTGTTACCAATTATCATGCTATGTGACGGCCCCAGCTATTAATCTTTCACCTCTTATGAATACAAGTGGTTTAAAGGTGTGATTTACCAAAGAAAATGCAGAAGTGGTTTCCCCTTTCCTACCACTAGTTTGTTTATGGTTTAACTCCCAACAGCCTTTGTCTAAAGAGACATACCCTGCAAGGCAGCAGGGGGGAGAGGTTATAATGGCACTTCTTACCCGCAAATGGTCATGTCATGGAGTTTGAGGTATTTTATAGAGCTAGCTGTTCCACTAGAAACCCTTCTGATATGATTCTTTAACTCTCAGCAACTCTTATCATGTCTTTCATTCTGTCTGTCACAGAAACAACATTCCCCTTGTCCTTATCTAACTCCATTAGACTGGAGAATATTTTAGAAAAACACTGAGGTAATTGTCTCGTCTTGTCTGAACATACCTGGCTAATTTAACTGCAAGTTAAGCGGGGGCAGGGGGGAGTGGGAGGGGAATCTCTGGCAAAATGGTAAACACATTCAAATCACACCCTTAAGATCACGGATTCATTTCACAGACTGCAACATTCAGTTCAGGAATGGTGTTTCTACACAAATATCTGAGCATGCTGAGGAAGATTTGGATAGGCATGCTTCATGGAGGACACTGGTGAGGAGTATTGTCTGGATTTTTTCGCCAGGGCACACCAGTGTGTTGGGAAATTAACAGGCGTACAGACTGGCTGGCTCTGCACAGCTTGGTGAAATACTGATGCATGATAAGGCAGACGTGGTTAGTGCCTTGTGCCTTGTGGGAGAGCGTGTACAGTTCGGAGGAGCAGAATGATCACCACAGTCTGGGGAGATTGATGCAGCGGGGAGGTAACAAGAGATTCTGGTAGGTGCTCGACGCTCAGAGGAAAGGCAAGATGGACGTTTAATCAGAATGCTGCTGCCACCATTAGTTTCTGAACTCTTAGCTGGCTGCAGAAGATAGGGACGGAGTGCTTATGGGAATGCCACGAGTGCTGTGATGTCGGTTCTTGAATCAAATCAAATCAAATTAGATATCTGAGGAATGTCGCTGAACATGCTTTGTGTCGTGCCATCAGCAGACAGCGAGCTATTCCGCAGAGAGAGAGAGAGGAAGAGAGAGAGAGAGTGAGAGAGAGAGAGAGAGAGAGAGAGAGAGAAAAGAGAGAGAGAGAACAAGCCGTATGGGAAGTCCTGGTCAATTAAATCAATCCTTTTGACTTTTAACTTCCAATCATCCAATCATTCATTAGGTGATGTATTCATTCAAGCATTCACTATGCAATGTATTTTTTCAATCATTCATTAGGCAATATATTTATTCAACTGTACATTAGGCAATGTATTCATTCAATCGTTCATTAGGCAATATATTTATTCAACTGTACATTTGGTGATGTATTCATTCAATCATTCATTAGGCAATATATTTATTCAACCGTACATTTGGTGATGTATTCATTCAATCATTCATTAGGCAATATATTTATTCAACCGTACATTTGGTGATGTATTCATTCAATCATTCATTAGGCCAATCATTCATTAGGTCAATCATTAATTAGATCAATCAGTCAGATGTATTTGTTTTAGCTACCTGGTCTGTGATGTTTACAGACATCAAAGTCTTCTTATGCAAATAAATCCATGTCGCTGGAGGTTAGAAAAAAGACCTCTTGCATGCTATATAGTCAATTTTAAAATTTGGCAGTAAATCCTGGACAATTAATAATCACACAAAACAATTTCTTGAGGCATCAGAGAGATGATTTTTATAGAGAAAAATATGTGAAGTTCCTTGGACAGCCAAAAAAGGGCAAACATATGTTTTAAAAGAGGTGGAGGTCCAAATACAACTTTTTGGTCAGTCAGATGACTTCAGTTTTAGCCACCTAATTTAAGATGTATTCATTTATTCATATGTCAGTTAGTCATAAATATTGTGTTTAAAACGCATGATTTGTGATATACATTCATTCATTAGTCAGTGAGTCAGATTAATGGTGATTAACTCTTTGAGTCCCAAGGAACGCATGATACGTTCACAGGTTAGTGCCTAGAAGCCCAATGAACGCATAATGCGCCGATTTTATGTCTCTCTTGACTACCCCTTGGGCCTGTGATGCTAAACCCTCTGGGACTCAAAGAGTTAAAACACCTTACTTGTGATGTATTCATTCACTAGGTCAATTCAGTGCAGATGAACTGTGTTTTCAACACCTAATCTTTGATGTATTCATTTACTAGGTCAATTCAGTGGAGATGAACTATGTTTTCAACACCTAATCTTTGATGTATTCATTAATTATCAAATCAGTCTATCATCTCTATGTGGGATTCATGGCCCCGTTGTGGGGGAAACAAGAGACCCACTGCCGCCCCAACAAACATGTAATAAGAGTTGACTAGCTGGGGGTTTCCTTCAAGGTCGGGGTGTATCTGCCCAAGAGGCAAGGAACCTACAGTATGTAAACAAAAAAGTCAGATCTGTAAAATATATCTGCAAGCAATACTCATGTTCTGGAACAAGACTAAAGTACAGAAATGGACGAACAACCAGAACTTTCCACTGGAGTTTACAGACTGGAAAAGTGAGGAAGAAGTAGTCAATCTGCCAGATGAATCATGTTTTAGTTACCTCATCTGTACTGTATTAATTCATTATTAAGTTAATCAATCAGATGAATCATGTTTTAGTTACCTAATCTGTACTGTATTAATTCATTATTAAGTTAATCAATCAGATGAATCATGTTTTAGTTACCTCATCTGTACTGTATTAATTCATTATTAAGTTAATCAATCAGATGAATCATGTTTTAGTTACCTCATCTGTACTGTATTAATTCATTATTAAGTTAATCAATCAGATGAATGGTGTATCCATCAAATTTAAGATTTCAATCACTCATTAGGTCAAATAGTCAGATGAATAGTGTTTTAGCCATCTGATCTGTGATGTATTCATTCACTCTTTAGGCCAATCAGTCCGAAGATTGGTGTTCAACTCAGCCAAACATATCCTTCTATTGTCTCCAGTTTCCTGCAACTGTCTATTGTTCTTCTTCTTCTTTGTCCACCGGCTGTAAGCTTCGTCAGATAGTCCTGGTCATTTGTCCATTGCAACTTTTTCTTTGTGCCAGGGCCTGAACTTTGTGTGTACATCTGTTTTACTGGCTTATTAGTGTGCAGTTGGTAGTTCCTTGTAGCTAGGGCAAATGCACTCTGACTTCAAAGGAAGCCTCCAATCAGTCAACTCCTACGACACACTTGCTGAGGAGGCAGTGGCTCTATTCGTTTTCTGCACAATGGGGCCCCAGAACCCACACAAGGAGTCTTCAGTTAAGTAAAAGTCTACATCCCAGATTCTTTACAAGTGTGTGCATGTATTTTTTCCGAGGACTGCACGTTTTCTCTTGCCAAGTTAGTGTCTGATGAGCTCTTGTGGCTCACTGTTTGTCCGGTCTAAGTGAAAACCTGCTGTTCTTTCTTTATGTGATTCTTTAACTGTTTCATTTTCTCCCAAAATATATTTTGCAGCTCTTCTTCTTCAGCAATCTCTGGCCATATACTTAATCCACTATGGTCTATAAACTGGCATGTCATATCAAGGTCATGTAGGTTTTCCCAAAGCTTAGTAGTCAGGTCGACTTGGCGTGGCCATAAGTTGCTTCGAAGTTCCTCCAGGAAGTGTTTTGCAAGACATGTTCCGGACTCTGTTCGGCATGAAAATTTTGTCAGAGAGCTGTCCTGCTCATACCTAATTTATATGAGTGTTCATTGAATCTGCAGTATCCGGGGTGTAAGCACAAAAATAGCGACTTGATCAGTTCTTATTTTCAGCAAAACCCACGCAAAGAACCCTTTTTCATGTCTTCAGGTATATTTGGGCACACAGGATTAGGCCAATATCTTATAGACCAATTGAGACTTGGTGGGTGATGTGGACAGCATCATACTAACCACCATTGTGTCCCAGGACTTTTACCTGGTACCCATTTAAGGCTGGGTTGGTCTGGGTTGGTCTGGGAGCCAAGGTCATTCCTAAAAAAGTTCAGCACCATCCAGATCTGAACGAATGACCTTCAGATCTGTAGGTCAGCATCTAATTGCTACACCACAGCGGCTCCCCAAGCAAAGCCCAAGAAGAAATAAAATATTTAGAGTAATAGTACTTTTAAAAAAAATAATTATACAGCTGCGAAGGACAGGTTTCTTTACCATGTTGTGGCCAAATTAAACAAGTAATATACTTTACTTTACTTTTATTCGTTGTGGGGAGATGCAAGTTCCTGTCATAAGCAAGGCGGGGATGTTCTGAGGCCCGGCAGGTTTCTTTAGCTTGGTCTTCCTCTTGCCTTATATAAGCTTCTTTGGTTGAAAATTTGTGATGTTATTTGATCCATCCTGGTTAGATGTCCAAACCTCATTCTTTTTCTATGGTCTAAACATGGTGGTGACAGTGTTTCTAATGTCTATATTCTTTATCCCCTGTCTAGTCTGGTCTTATTCGCTGTAGACATTTTATTTCACAGACTTCTATCGAATCAAGGCCGAATACTGTATATCACGGCTGGGGCCCGGCTCTTTAGCATAGTTGGTTAAACCTGACATCGCGGTGACCGGGTGACAAACTCCTTGTGGTAAAGAACTCATGGTTTCTGGATATCATCGAATCAAAAAATAGTAAATCAAGTGTCAAGAACTCATGGTTTCTGGATATTTTAAAAAAAAAAAAATCATGGCTGGGACTCAGTATGTGATTCTTGGGACAGAAAAAGTTATCTGAAAGTAGACAGCACCAAAACACTACTTTTATTTACAAAGCTGCTTACCTGCAGCTGTTTGAGCTTAGATTCAAATAGCTGCTTCAGGTCCTCCATCTGACGATTATGTTTCTCTTCAAGGTCCTGGATCTGGTTAGCAAGGAGCTTGGTGAAAGCTGCAACAGAAAAATACCAACACTAAAATGTTTTTCTTTCATGTAATATCTATTTCAACATTTGTAGGTTATACGAGGGGTGGTAGACTAGTGGCTACAAACTTGGTTTTCGGACAGTAGTATGAGACAATGACTAAAAACACAAAAGAAAACTGACCACATGTAAAATGAGATGTTTAAGAAAGGCCATGAATAAAACTAAAAGAGATCATATGGATAATGAAAGAGGGGCCGATCATGCAAACAATGACCAGAGAAAGTAGCAGAGGTGCGTAGAAGATGTCAAGATCAGCTTCAGTACGATATAAAGATGTGTGCAAGTGGGACAAGGTAGACACAGGCACTAAGCTTGATCTGACTGAACATGATGCCACTGACCACACTGCATGGCGGGAAGAAAATCAGGAAAAGATGCAAGGCTAAAGAAGAGCATGACTGCAGTTAGGTAACAGCTGAGAATCTGAGAAGAACCATGTTCAATAGAGGGATGCACAAACAGTCCTTGTAACCTCTACTCTAACAGTGAAAGTCTTTTCTGAACACAAGCAGCCATGGCAGGATTTAGACTGAACACAAGCAGCCATGGCAGGATTTAGACTGAACACAAGCAGCCATGGCAGGACAGACTGAACACAAGCAGCCATGGCAGGATTTAGACTTAACACAAGCAGCCATGGCAGGATTTAGACTGAACACAAGCAGCCATGGCAAGATTTAGACTGAACACAAGCAGCCATGGCTGGATTTAGACTGAACACAAGCAGCCATAGCAGGATTTAGACTGAACACAAGCAGCCATGGCAGGATTTAGACTGAACACAAGCAGCCATGGCCGGATTTAGACTGAACACAAGCAGCCATGGCCGGATTTAGACTGAACACAAGTAACCATGGCAGGATTTAGACTGAACACAAGCAGCCATGGCCGGATTTAGACTGAACACAAGTAACCATGGTAGGATTTAGACTTAACACAAGCAGCCATGGCCGGATTTAGACAGATCACAAGCAGCCATGGCAGGATTTAGACTGAACACAAGCAGCCATAGCAGGATTTAGACTTAACACAAGCAGCCATGGCAGGATTTAGACTGAACACAAGCAGCCATGGCCGGATTTAGACTGATCACAAGCAGCCATGGCTGGATTTAGACAACACAAGCAGCCATGGCAGGATTTAGACTGAACACAAGCAGCCATGGCAGGATTTAGACTTAACACAAGCAGCCATGGCAGGATTTAGACTGAACACAAGCAGCCATGGCAGGATTTAGACTGAACACAAGCAGCCATGTCAGGATTTAGACTGAACACAAGCAGTAATGGTAGGATTTAGACTTAACACAAGCAGCCATGGCCGGATTTAGACAGAACACAAGCAGCCATGGCCGGATTTAGACTGAATACAAGCAGCCATAGCAGGATTTAGACTTAACACAAGCAGCCATGGCCGGATTTAGATTGAACACAAGCAGCCATGGCAGGATTAAGACTGAACACAAGCAGCCATGGCAGAATTTAGACTTAACACAAGCAGCCATGGCAGGATTTAGACTGAACACAAGCAGCCATGGCCGGATTTAGACTGAACACAAGCAGCCATAGCAGGATTTAGACTTGATGAGGCTGAGCTACATACAGAAAGCTCTGGCGCATTTACCATTTTAAACTATACCAACTGATTTCAGAAAACTAAATATACGCCTTGTAATATATGGATAAATGACATATACTGCCGCTAAATTTTTATTAAAAGAAATAACACTGAGTGTTTTTTTTGCAAAATCAAGTTATTTTATTATAAATCCTCTAAAAGGTTTTGAGTTTTGTATATTAAAAGAAATTTGCATTTGTAAGGGGGTGGGGGAGGGGGGGGGAGGGCCTGCAGATTGTGGGATCCTAAGCAATAGCTTATTTAACTGATAGCTAAGTCCGGCCCTGGCTGCAGGTCTTGCTGATCACACTTGTCATTGCCATGTGCTGTAATTCCCCCACCTCCTTACAGCATATAGGAAGCCCACAAAAATGCACTTTCTCACAATGTTTATGTTACCCTGACACTGCAAGGTAGAAGAGAACTCAAAAACAGATGATGAAATAAGATGAATGGGTTACACAGAACCAGTTTCAACATACGGATAATCAGTTCCCAAGAGATAGGAATCAGTTGCCAACACATATCCAGAAAGATGTGAAAGAAGTATTCAACAAGGAAGAACCAAACAGTGGGCAACATAAAACAGTCATCCTCACTCTACATGATGAGGACAACGCACAGAATCTTTAGGTTCATGTTTACACAGATGGGTCACCACAAAACGCAAGCAGAAACGGAGGAGCAGGGAGTGTACACTGAGCGTTTAGATCAAACTAGAAGAGAATAATCAAACCAATCAGAGGGCCATCAAAACTAGCACAAGACGATATCTTGGACAGACCAGATAAAGTTATCATTCTACACCTCAGAACAGGGCACAATCGACTTTGCAGTCACATGTATATAAAATGTAAGATTGGCAAATCAGCCCTGTGCACATTTGGATTGGCACCTGAGACAACAGATCACATCCTCCAAGACAGACCCAAAGGCAAAATTTCTGGCCAAAAGAAACACTGGGTGAAGTTAAACTGTTCGGTTCACTGAGTGAATTATAAAGGAAAGTGAAGTTCATACTACAGACAACACTGCAGATGCAGAAAATCTATTTCAGGTGAACGAAAGAAGAAGTTCACAATCCAAAAAATTTAATAAGGTCGCAGAGAGGTGGTTTTAGAGAAAAACGCAGGAAACGCTTTGGATAACCATATTAGACATCTATATTCCCCCATATGGGTTTCATGGCTCAATTTTGGGTGGATACAAATATGGACTCACTGCTGCTAACAAGTACGTTGTAAAACATTTTTAATTAGAAGTTTTCTTAAATCAGATGTGTTGGGCCAAAAAGTCCATCCATCGCAGCCTATATGTAACTACAACTCAA
Source organism: Candidula unifasciata (assembly GCA_905116865.2). Classification (NCBI taxonomy): domain Eukaryota; kingdom Metazoa; phylum Mollusca; class Gastropoda; order Stylommatophora; family Geomitridae; genus Candidula; species Candidula unifasciata. The sequence goes on along the minus strand of CAJHNH020001233.1, from coordinate 249,008 downwards.
AGTGCTAGCTACCCTTCTAAGAGCTAACACAAAACAAGAAAAGGAATCTGTATTTTTTTCTTTTTCTAAAAAGGTTAGGACTTATATCACTAATATCTAAAAGATACAAGTGAAATGTTATGGTCACATTACGAGAAGACAAAAAAAAACTAGAACAGTTTATAGCAGCCTGAAAGATGTAAGGAAAAAGGGCACACAAAAACAAATAGATAAGATTCTTAACAGATAAGACTGAGGAAAACAACAAGATATGATAACTGACTGACTGGACAGAGGAAAACAATGAGATAAGATTTTTAACAAACATTCTTCGAGGCATGGAAACATGTCAGCACATAAACTGATACAGTGTGCGGCAGCGTGATCACCATTCCCAATCCCAAGGCACTAACGATGATGATGATGATGACAAGGGTACAAATATACAAACAAAACTAATCTTTCCCCTATAAATGCCGAGATCTGGGCTTGTCAGGTACTTTTTATAACACAATGTCTTTGAGCAGTGGTCGATTGAAGGTCAATCCTACCAGGCCGCACAACAAGCAAAAAACACCCGGTGACACAAAGTGCCACCATTCGGATGAGAACCACCCAGGCGCAAGTTCCAGTAACCTTTTTCAACCATTAGGTTATATTAGTCTCCCCCCCCCCCCCCCCCCCATCCACCCCGATAACAGCCAGAGTGGAGTCTTAAATAGCTAAAAAATGCATCCGATATTGGGAGAGCTTAACATACAAGACAGTGGTCAATAGGCCTGTATAACAGCTTTGGTGCAGGTTGCAACTGAATAATGTGTACAAATGGTGGGTATGATTGTATTAACAACCCCAAATTTGAAGAGAAAAAAAATTTAATATTTTTTTTTTCAAATCTGATTTTTAAAAACTGACGAAAGTGGGGGGCGTAAAAAGGGGGGGGGGACAAAAGAAAAAAATTGTGGCCACATACCTCCTTTTGCTTCTTCATTTACTTTTTTCTGGTCATCCAATTCCTTCTGTGCCAAGATGAGCTTTTGCTGGTGTTAACAAAAAATGGAACCAGATTAGAATCCTGAAACAAAGCACTCCACTAAATCATAATTCATGTATTCCATATATGCAGGTGAACAGACAATTGAAAAACTAACCCCAATATGCCACAACAACAGAAGAAAAGGTTACACACCTGAGGAAGATTAAGGAGCATAGACACAAAACACTGATAACCTGTTGAAAGGATAGAGCCTCAGATTAGCCAAAAGAGGACAAACTGGCTGATGACCTATGCTCTAGTGGCAGAAAGAAGAAGGAGGAGGAAGAAAGAGAGGAGGGGGAGAAGAGGAGACAGAGAAAGAGAAAGGATGAAGAACTGTGACAAGAGGTGTCTCAATATGAGTTGTTTGAGGGTCTATGCTCTAATGGGAGATGGAAAGGAGGATGAGGAAACAGAGAAGAAGAGACAGTTAAGGATAAGAAGGAAATCCAGAAGAACTGGCACAAGAATAGTTTCTTCCTCTTCCGCCCTTGATCCCCCCAATACAGCAAAGGCCATCAACCAATTCACGACAGGTTGTTGTCCTATCCTTTGCTATCCAATGAAGCTCACCCATATGCACCCTACTTTTTTAACCTCAGTCTAGCTTCATTCTTTATCTGTCTTCTGGTCTGTCTTTATTTCAATGTCCCTGTGGGTTCTGGTGTGTAGACATTCTAGTTAGCATTCTAGTTAATGTTCTCAGGTTTTCTCAATGTGTGTTCTACCCAGTGTCAGTGTCTTTTGCTCACCTCTTGATTTCATGAAGTTCTCTCCGTAAGCTCAACATTTGTGATTCTATCATATCATTTAATTCTCTCTGTCTGTGCAGGCATCAGTTAATGAATCTTTATAATTTATTAGTAATTATTTTATTTGTTCCTCATGTTTCCGCTCCACACTTCTGTACTGATTTCACATCAGAGCTCAATATTTAAAGTTCAGTATTAATTTTTATTTCCACTAACTTCTATACATTTCCTGAGAAAAGTTTATAAATTACCAATTAAGATATACCAGGGCTTTTTATCTAGAAAAAAACATGTGCCAATACTCAGTGTATTAAAAAAAAAAGTGCTGGTATTGGCAAAAAATTTTGTGCTGAAAAAAAATTGTGCTTAAAAACAAAAAGATGCCAGTATTGCGTGTTGGTGTTAATGAATGAAAGAGAGAGTTTGAGATCTTCAAGAATATAGATGCATAGAGTCATTTTTAAATGCTGCCATAGTTACTGAAGGAAAATAACTTACCTTTCCAAGTTCTGCAGCTGTTCTGAACTTTTGCATATCCAGATTTTTTAAGTCCAGCTGCTTAAACAAGCTCTGTACTTTATCATCTCTTTCTTGTAATTCTAACACAATCAAAGATGAATAATGTTAACACTTGCAAAAAAGCTTCTTTTTTTCTTTAAAAAATTTATCTGTTTTACGATTATTATTTTTTTGGTAAACATTCTGGAGAGTATATTCCTCATCTTTACAATTAATATTGCGACACGTTTTTGTGTTTTAAAACCCCACCCTGGCTGTTGCCGGGGGGCCGATATAACCCAACCTATAGGCTGAACAGGGTTTCTGGGACCTTTCCCTGAGTGATTGTCATCCGAATGGTAACAATTTGTGTCACCAGGTGTTTATTTCTCAGTGTAATGTCCTAGTGGGGTTGTCCTAGTCAGTCCCATCTTTACTTTTCAACAAAACTGAACTGAATCTTTTGTGCTCTGTATTCCTATTTGTGCTCTGTATTCCTATTTGTGCTCTGTATTCCTATGTGTGCTCTGTATTCCTATTTGGGCTCTGTATTCCTATTTGTGCTCTGTATTCCTATTTGTGCTCTGTATTCCTATTTGTGCTCTGTATTCCTATTTGTGCTCTGTATTCCAATTCTGTATTCCTATTTGTGCTCTGTATTCCTATTTGGGCTCTGTATTCCTATCTGGGCTCTGTATTCCTATTCCTGGCCTCTGCTGATTCCTGTACCCACAGCAAGGCACACCAACCCAGCACTTGGTAGAGCTCTTATGTGCACCCTAATTATAACTTTACAGGAGGCTGAACAGGGTAGCTGGGATATGCCTCGCTGGACTGCCATCCAGGATACAACTCTCAGAGTCATCTGTGTGTCCAATTTTCATGTAGCAGTTGTTCTTTATGTCTCAGCTTCATACAGCAGTTTACCTGTGTCATTAACCAGGATGGCTGTTCTGGAGAAGTAAAGACAGACAGGCGTAATGCTGACCACATTACCCACCGAGTGCCGATTGGTCTGTAAAAATATGGGTGCTCTTCCCATATGCCCGTTGCGCCTAAAGGCGTAAAAAGGGTTTTTACTTTTTACTTTTTTATTAATTTAATTATTGCATGTTCAATCCATTATTTAAAATGTGTATCTTTTCCTCATCACTTTACTCATTGGAATCTGTCCAGCCATCTCTTAAAGTTCCACTTTTCAGTGCTTTACATAAACCCCAATATAGTTAGAATGTCTTTACACTGGAACCCACATGGTAACAGAAATAACGGCAGACCATAAAACACATGGTTAAGGGAACTAGAGAGGAGTGAGGTTAACAAGATGGGCATGATATTGGATGAGCTACATGTGACTGCAAATGATAAAAAGACTTGGAGTAAGTTGACAGCCCATGCTCCACTGGGTGATAAAGGGAAAAAATATAAGAAGAAGAAAAAGAGGAAGAAGAAGAAGGAGAAGATTAAGAACGATGATGACAATGAAGAAGAAGATGATTACTACATGATATAAATAGTTGTTTTGGGGGGTAATTTTTTTTTTTTTTTTTACATTTTCCCAAGTGATTTATTAAACAGTAAACAGAGTTGATAGGTACTTACCGTTCTGTAATGTCAGCAATTTTTCACGCAGACTGTTTACTTCATCTTTGGCTTGTTGCAGTGATTTTTCTATCTTCTTCCGACCTCTGTGAAATGTAAATATCTAAAACACTTTCCCCTTGTGAATTAAAATAACCATACATAGTGTAAAATGTTATGCCTGGCAAATTTTCACTGTACCTAGTCATTCCATCAATACACTTCCATGATCTTAATGGGTCAAGGGTTATGTTATATCATATGGTGCTTGTGAAGCAGTAGCGTGTCTATTCGAACCTCACAAAAACAAGACCCCAGAACACACAGGAGAAACTGAAAAACATAAATCACATAAATACATAAATCATTTACTTTGATTCAAATATATACATATATACATTAGACTGTGACTGTGAATTTCAACCGAGTTACTCTTTTTCTTTCTTCTACTTATGACATCATAGCATCACCATGTTGTAGCCCAGTGTGTGGTTGTCTATATCTGTCCTACACTTTTTGAGTAACTTGAAAGATTGTCTTTTATCTCTTTACATTAATCTTGTCCTTGGTCTTCCTCTTGCCTTCCACCAGTATTTTTCTGCTGTAGAGTGGGTCTCATAAACAGCTTGGTCTGGCTGCATTCTGGCTAGATGGACACAGTACTTTATTCTCAGTCTTTCAATTAAATTCATGCGAAGATACAAGACATTGAAGATGCATTGGCATTGAAAGCACATAGGGCCAGAGAGCTGGCTAGAGAAAGGAATACTTTCAGGGGTGCTGTGAAGAGAGCGACATTCTGTAAAGGACTTGCTGATTGATGATGATGGTTTTATTGAAATTCATTCAAAAGAAGGTTGTGTTTTAAATTATTTATTAAGGCATCTACAAGGAGACAATCTACATTCTTTGGTAATGTCATGAGAAGGAGAAAAATGGAATTGCATTATGATGGTGGGAAAGTTGGAGGGGAAATGAGACAGAGAGAAAAGATGGGCAGTTTGACATCATTGCATGGAAAATCATCTATGTCCAAACTAACTGAAAGTACAATGTCACATGGCATGAAAAATCATCTATGTCCAAACTAACTGAAAGTACAATGCCATGTGGCATGGAAAATCATCTATGTCCAAACTAACTGAAAGTACAATGCTACATGGCATGAAAAATCATCTATGTCCAAACTAACTGAAAGTACAATGCCATGTGGCATGGAAAATCATCTATGTTCAAACTAACTGAAAGTACAATGCCATGTGGCATGGAAAATCATCTATGTCCAAACTAACTGAAAGTACAATGCCATGTGGCATGGAAAATCATCTATGTCCAAACTAACTGAAAGTACAATGCCATGTGGCAGGGACTTTAGGAAGAAGAACCATGCTTACCTGCCATTGGCCTTCTTTTCTGCTAATGTCAACAGGTAGTCCATCATCTCCTTGTTCAGTTCGGTCAGCCTGTTGGTCAGTTCATGAGCATGGTTCAGCGAATCTTCCATTGCACTGCTCATCTGCAAATTCATCGGGAGAAGACACAGAAAATGAGAGTCTGAGGTCTGTTCAAAATGTAACTTATCAAGCGTAAGATGTGTCCTCTCCCTCTCTTGCCCTCTCTCTCTCTCTTCCAAAAGTACTCCTTCTCAAGTAAGTGTGTATATGTAAAGCACAAAATTCTTGTCTACACCTTGATGTGCATTAGGTTTTTGCTTTGTTCTTTAGACAAGAGGAACTTCATCCCTGGCCTAATATGCTCACCATGATGGAACATGATTCCCAAGCCTCCCTTAAAGAAGACTATCCCTCAAGGAGGAACCTGGAAAACAAAAGACTCCAGCACTGTTTCTTTAACCTCTATGACTGGATCTATGGACTGGATGGAAACTGATGGAAACTGTTGGTGGCCACTAGGAAAAGCACTGTTTCTTTAACCTCTATGAAACTGTTGGGTGGATGGAAACTGTTGGTGGCCACTAGGAAAAGCACTGTTTCTTTAACCTCTATCTATGGAAACTGTTGGTGGCCATAGGAAAAACTGTTGGTGGCCACTAGGAAAAGCACTGTTTCTTTAACCTCTATGACTGGATGGAAACTGTTGGTGGCCACTAGGAAAAGCACTGTTTCTTTAACCTCTATGACTGGATGGAAACTGTTGGTGGCCACTAGGAAAAGCACTGTTTCTTTAACCTTTATGACTGGATGTAGGAAAAACTGTTGGTGGCCACTAGGCCAAAAAAGCACTGTTTCTTTAACCTCTATGACTGGATGGAAACTGTTGGTGGCCACTAGGAAAAGCACTGTTTCTTTAACCTCTATGACTGGATGGAAACTGTTGGTGGCCACTAGGAAAAGCACTGTTTCTTTAACCTCTATGACTGGATGGAAACTGTTGGTGGCCACTAGGAAAAGCACTGTTTCTTTAACCTCTATGACTGGATGGAAACTGTTGGTGGCCACTAGGAAAAGCACTGTTTCTTTAACCTCTATTATGAAACTGTTGGTGGATGGCAAACTGACTGGATTGGTGGCCACTAGGAAAAGCACTGTTTCTTTAACCTCTATGACTGGATGGAAACTGTTGGTGGCCACTAGGAAAAGCACTGTTTCTTTAACCTCTATGACTGGATGGAAACTGTTGGTGGCCACTAGGAAAAGCACTGTTTCTTTAACCTTTATCTATGAAACTGTGGACTGGACAAACTGTTGGATGGAAACCACTAGGAAAAGCACTGTTTCTTTAACCTCTATGACTGGATGGAAACTGTTGGTGGCCACTAGGAAATTTCTGTAGACCAGCACCAGATTGAACATAAGGTATCCATGTAACACTGCTGGCCTAGCAGCAAATCATCTTGCCTTTTACCTCAGTTGTGATCTGTTTTGAACCTCCTCTGACATTTACAAAAAATATTCATTCACCTTGGATCTAATGTAGGGTTAATGAATGATATCCGGTTTATGACAGTAGGTTTTTCATAAGGTTTTTTTTTGTTTTTTTGTTCCTTAATTTATGTTTCCTTTCCCAAAAGTTATTTTCGATTCCAAATTGTCACATGTCCCTTCTAGTGCTTTATCAAGTGACTATTTTGGTGACTAGTGTTTAGATAACATTGTTTTTTTTTTGTGTTTTTTTTTAATCGATCACCGGCTGTGAATTCCGGTGAAAGGTCCCGGTTAATCGTCCGCTTGGACTTTTGGCTTTCACCTGGACCTGATTTTTGCGTGTACAACCGTTTTTCATTTCCCTGCCTCATGGGCAGCTGTACTCCGACTTTGAAGGAAGACGTCAGGCCTATTTCTAGGGTGACTGTGGCCATTGTTTTGTGTGGGTCGAGACGTTGCCTGATTTGTGTGGTGTCCACTTTGTCTCCTTTTCCGCAGGTATTGCACCCGGGGTACCCCTTTGGGGCAGCCCCCTGTGGAACAGTTAGCCCTCAAGGGAAGGCAGGGGCAGATCATGGGCATTCCCCGCCATCCAAGGAGGCTTCCATGTATGCAGAGCCGGCACATGGCGCTCTGGTTCTGGGCTCACCCAAGGAATCGTCACGTCCTGCACATGCCTGCTTAACCTCACAACCGTATCAGGCCTCCCGCTCGACAGGGGCTGCGCCCTCTGGAAGTCAGCGGGGAGCAACCCGTGGGTTTTGGACTTTTGTGACCTCACGGACAGGTACATTCTTTTTTTTTTTTCTTCGCACGTTAGATTTCTTTGACGAGCCGTTAGCCCGACATAATTTTACATCCTGCGTCAGGCATATCGTTATCAGTTTTGTCCCAACACTCGGGCGAGTGGGGTCTTTTGGTGTGGACATTTGGTCTTTTTCCGTTCAATACTAATTGTGATGGTCAGATTTTGATCCGTATGATCTAGTTTTGTCGGACATTTAGGCTTGGCCATCCAATGGGTGGTTGCTGTTGTAGTGTACCTCAGCGCGGTGATGACGACACTGGGGGTTAACCGAGGATGTACATGGAAGACCAGCCTATGGATAGTTGCTGTTGTGGTGTACCTCAGCGCGGTGACGACGACACTGAGGGTTAACAGAGGATGTGCAGTGAACAATTTTCTCTTTACTCCGCAGTCTTTTAACCAAGGGTTGTAATTTTGACTGTACGTTTGGCAAACCTACTCATGTTCCTAATGAGTTTTGATAACTTTTCACCCAAGCGTTTGGGGGCGGGCTGATGAGAGCCACAAGGACACATCACCTCTGAGGGCCGCCAAACTCCGAGATCCCCTGACAGCTCTGTTAATGCTCATTTGAGACATTATCCGTGGCGCACGACGAGGACGTGCTGCAGGGGTCTTGCGTGAGGTTCCATACAACCAGGATAGTGAAGGACTGGCGCCCGAGTGACGTACGGAGTATCTCCTTATACACATCATGTTGGACTTAACTTCCCCTCACGCCTGTGACCTAAATCACCGCGCCACATTGTTTTATTCATTGTTAAAGGCTTCCATTGAAATATTCAAGTGTATGTCTCCCTTCCACACCCCCCCCCCCCCCCCTCCTTTCAATGTGCTTCCTAATCAAAGTTTTTGTTTAGGGAATTTTCTTCCTTGTTTGTTATAATTTATCTTTGAATTACCACTTCAAAAATAATAAAATTACTAATTTTAGCAGTCAAAGATATTTTCAGCAGAAACAATATAATTCTTCTTCTTTTCACTCTTCTCCCAGTTATCTTAATGAATGTTTGTCTGTGTGCTCTTTTCACTGCACTGTATAAGGTGGTCTTCATATTTTTAAGGCTATTCTTGATGCCATTGTTCTATCTTTAAGCACTTCTTCCCCGTGCTCTGAGCTTATTACATTTCTTCAGCATGGCTTTCTGTGACAAAGCATTCTTGACAGATGACCAAACCATCTCATCTGTTACTCTTCAATGACAGTCTATGACTGGTTTCAGTCCTAGACTTCTAATTTCTAACAATACAGTAAAGAGAATACAACAAACCTTGTTAATTTGTTGTATCCAATAATAAAGAGTAAATAACAAAACTTTTGACCCGTATCCAACAATAAAAAGTACAAAACAAACCTCATTGACTTGTTGTATCAGTCTCAGCTTCTGTCTACAAACATCCTGATATCCAACAATGAAGACAGTCACTTGCTGTTGGTACTGGAAATATATGAGAGTTAGGTCCCATTATAAAGGCAGCATTACCCTTTCACCCTGTAATGACCTTTAAAAACGACCTGTTTCAACATTTTGTTAAAGGGAAATGAACAGTTCAAGTTTGTTAAAGTTCTTTGAAACTCCTTCCCAAAGAAACCAGAGAAAGAGAAGCAGAAGAAATTTGGAATCTGTCAGTTTTTGTAAAAAGAATCCAAGGGGGATGAAACCTTTGATCACCAAGCAGACAAAAATTCCTGTTAATTATTGCATGCCTGCGGCTTCCAAGTCACTAAAAAGATGGATTTTTCATATTTAGAGGCATTTTGTAGACAAAAAGTAATATTTTTCTTTTTTACATCATATGTCGCAAAGAAATAACTGCTTTTCCAGACATGAGGTTACGCGTAATCGCTGGGGCTCCCAATATAACTTTATGACTGAACAGGGTTTTTAATATTTGCATCTTTAGGAATTTCCATCCAAATAGTGTCTCTTTGGGTCAGTGGATGTTAACAACTCAGTTTGTGGTCCTAGTTGCATTCACCTTCACTCACTAACAGTTTTCCTTCCCTCTGACCAAGAAAACATGGGTTCTGTTGACACAACCACAGAGAGCATTATAAGTTTATTATGATAACATAATGACAAAAGAAGTTTTTTTTCATCCCGAACAGTTTGGTTAGTTGTGTATTCTTTATAGGATTTTGCAGAACCAACCCTAGCTGTCCCCTGGCTATTGAGTGGTTTCTCTAGACAAATTTAGGTCCAGCAGTTTCCCATTGCTTTCTGGACGGTCGGCTTCTTGATACCAGTGTCGAAACCAACATAAGACGCAAGGCCCGCAGCTGGGATCAAACCCGGCATTGCGAAGCGTTTGCATCGACTTAGCCACAGAGCCGACTACCAAACAGTATCTCTTCCCAAAAAACTGTCACTGCACAAAGCTGCAATATCATCAAAAACCCATAAAAGTCAGAAAACTCACTTTCTAGGAGCAACATGCTTAAGAGTGATGTGTTTGGGTAAATCTTAAATGGGGTGAAAATACTAGCGAAATATTCATATCTAGATTTAGTTAGAAACTGAAAAGCAATTAGAAGGAAAAGGTAAAAGACCCAGTTTTCAATTTTTATATGCCAGATGTGGTGCTCTGTGGCTTTAAGATGACTGACTGACTGACTTTCTACCCTACCAGGACATCACACAAGCGATAAACACCCGATGACACAAAGTGCCACCATGCGGATGAGGATCGCCGTGGAGAGGTCCCAGAAACCGCGTTCAGACAATTGGCCATATTGATGGCCTGCCTATATTGCGGCCCCTGGCAAAAGCCAGAGTGACGCTTCAAATAACAAAAAATTACGTCCTAAGAAGGACGTAAGGGATAGCAACCCAAACGAGAATACGGCTTTAAGATTAGTGAAATTGTTTCACAATGCAAAACATTCACAATTTCTCACAGTTTCTTAAAGTTGGAATACATCTGCCTGAGACGGAATGCACACAAATAAGCCACATCTGTCAAACTGATGTGTATGCAAAATTCAGATTCTGGAACAAGACCAATGTCTTGAAGTGGACGAACAGCCAGAACTTTGCCCTGGAGCCTAAAGCTGGTAAACGCTGAAAGGAAGAAGATTACCATGGTGGGTGTTTAGAAAAAAAGCTGTTTTGTGGCTTTCAGACAGTAGTATGATAATATTAGTGTAGTTAACGGATGCCAGACCAACTGTAATTAAATGTATGACCAAATATAACATATTAATTTTCAAGTTATTTAACCCTTTCACTCCAAGAATGCTAAAAAAAATTCATTAAATTTTTATTTTTTAAAGGTCACTAATAAATTTACAAAAAATATATTTATCTACATTTGTAAATTATTGTTCAAAACACATAAAGATAAATCAAGAGAGTAAACAATAAACACGAGGGAGGTGAAGCATTCAATGTAATACATCCCCTGGGCCTAAAATCCACACATGTTATGGGGTGATTTATGCTGTGACCACACAACCTTTATTGCTGAAGCTTATGAGAGAATAGTCATTAACTTGACTTTTAAAAAAAAAGCCAGTTAGCTCACAGGAAAACCCTCTTACATAACACTGTAAGTTAATGTATTGAAATACTGACTTCCTAAACCCTAAACATTTGTGCAGATGTGGACTCAGCCAGTAGCATTAACTACATAACTTGTAAACAGATCACTAGAGACATTTAGGAAAAGTGAAAATTCCAGGGAACTGGACCCAACCAAAAGTGTTGGTTTTTTGGGGGTTCTCAGGGTAAAAGGGTTGCATGCCATCATGGTTTGGAGAAAACAGTAATGTAGGATATGGTTCCTGGAAGAAGAGGCAGGGAACGACCAGCACGACAGTAGACAGGATCAAGGACACAATGAGCAAGAAAGTTTACGTGGCATGAAAGTTGTCAGGCGGTCAGTGGGACTTTCCAGCATATGAAGATGAGAATGACGATCTGCATAGGTTCGTTCTACTATATGATTATGATGAATTATTAAGCTGATAATACTGTATGGCCTATGAATAATCTTTTTTCTTCTTCTTCTGTTTCTTTCATTGCTGCTGCTGCTTCTTTTTCTTCTTCTGTTTCTTTCACTGCTGCTGCTGCTGCTGCTGCTTCTTCTTATTCTTCTTCATCTTCTTCTTCTTCTTCTTCTTCTTCTTCTTCTTCTTCTTCTTCTTCTAGTCCATGTCATATGGCACTGGTAGCCATGTATATCCAGAATCTTCTGTCTTGTGTACTATCAATCAATTCTGACACAGATGATCTCCCCTGCCATGATGTCAAACTGTCCAGCCACTTCTCTCATGGCCCATTAAAATATCCAAATGTCCCTTGACACATATACAAATGTCCCTTGACACATATACAAATGTCCCTTGACACATATACAAATGTCCCTTGACACATATACAAATGTCCCTTGACACATATACAAATGTCCCTTGACACATATACAAATGTCCCTTGACACATATACAAATGTCCCTTGACACATAAACAAATGTCCCTTGACACATATACAAATGGCCCTTGACACATAAACAAATGTCCCACTACTGATATAATCTGAATAGCACTTGATAGTGATGCTGTCTAACCATAGGGTTCCTGAAAAATCCAACCTTTAGGAGACTTTGAATGCAAGTGAAGTAGGAGGTTTAGAATAGCACTTGCTAGTGATGCCGTCTAACAATAGGGTTCCTGAAAAATCCAACCTTTAGGAGACTTTGAATGCAAGTGAAGTAGGAGGTTTAGAATAGCACTTGATAGTGTTGCCGTCTAACCATAGGGTTCCTGAAAAATCCAACCTTTAGGAGACTTTGAATGCAAGTGAAGTAGGAGGTTTAGAAACGGTATGACTTCTGTGACAAGCTGTTCACAACTAGGAAGGGTATACCGAGTAGTGACCCCAGAGTCAACTGCAACTGCTGAAGGCCTCAAATGCGGGACAGACAAGCAGGCATGATCATACTGGATATTCATTCGCCGATGAATTTCTGCAGGTTTCACCCCTTCACTGATAATAGAATGCTGCTTCTCCTTGGTGCATATCAAAAGATAGTGGCCATCTTTAAAGTGTCATATGATACAGTGTTGTCATTTAAACTGTGATAAATCATGTGCTTAACACTCATGACATCCTTAACAACAACAATATTAACAGGTTACCAGAAAAAGGCTTAGTTACGTACTATCTAGCAGACTTTTAAGGTGTCATTTGAAGACCCCCCCTCCCATTTATTAATTTTATAAATTTCTAGACATTTTTATTATTTTTACAAATTACTGGAGAATTTACTTTATTTTATAAATTACTAGAAATATTTATTAACCTTACAAATGTGAAAATGTTTATCTATCTTATAAACTATAAACACTCATTTCTAACTAACTCTGAAGGAAAGCTACAGTGGCTAGCATAATTACTTGCCAGCCTGAGGGTCTGAGTTCAAATCCTACCTGAGGCAGGGATTTGTTTTCTTGTTTAAACTAATTTCTCAGTTCCCCTAAAATAGGAAATGTTCTGAGAAGAAAAGGTGCTGTTTCTATGCTGACCACATCACTTTTTAAATGTTGCATTGGGCATATGGTGTTTGACCCAGTTTTATAGACTATTCTGCACTGGATGGATGACATGGTCAACATCACAAAGAAATAATTGATACGACTAATATAAAATAAGAGTATGAAAAACTACCTGTCGTTTTTTTATCTCATCTTTCAGCAATGCCTCAAGTTCAGCCTGCAAGAAAAGATATGGCACAATTTAGTAGATTTAAATAACAAACAGAATTTCTTCTGCATAATTACTCATAGTAATTTGCAATTTTTATTTGTTAGGGTAGTGTCCAAACTGGGCTTTTTATCCTAGCTGTTGTGCCTCTAGTGGCATCATGTTTGTAAAACAGCTTCTTCTTAGAGTTCATCAGCTGTGAACTCCAGCGGAAAGTTATGGTTGTTTATCCACTTTTGGACTTTGATCCTGTCTAGAATCTGAGTTTTGTGTGCATATCTGTTTTACAGATCTGGCTAATCAGTAGGCAGACTGTTGGCTCCTCACTTTTCATGCAGATAAACTCTTGACTTAGAATGAAAAACTTCTAATAATTCATCTTTTACAACAACATGTGTTTTAGGGGCAGTAAGTCTATCCCCCCCCCCCTCCCCCCCCAAAAAAAAAAAATTGGGTCTCGGAACCCACACAGAGAATAAAAGCCAATGTGGAGATAAATTCTAAAGAACTTTTGTGCTGCTCACCAGTTATATTTATTTATTCCACAACATTCATTCATTCACTGTTCTGTTATGCCCTTATATGTCACATAGGGCTCGAAGTCTGTTCCTCCATTCCATTCTATTCTGTGAAATTAGTTTGATATCCTGGGTGGAATCCATTCCAGCAGTTTCAACTTCTCCTATCAACGATTCCACAACACTAACAGATTGAAAACATGTATCTGGAGAGAATGATGCAGCAGGGAGTGTCTGCGATCTGCAGACTCTGGGCATCACTTGCCAATTGGTGGAAAGGCAAGACAAGTAGTTAGCCAGATGACAACAGGCACCATTAGTATGGAGACTTTGCTGGCTGTTGAGGAAGTAGATGGAGCCAAGATGGTCTTGCTTGAATGGTCTCATGTCAAAGCTTTACTCAGATAACCCAGAAGACCACACTGGCAATAGAACCTCTTTTAACAGCAGTGAAAAGATGGAAATACAATGGAACATATGCAGCAAGACTGACTAGCCTCTCCACAATGCTATTACAGGGCTCGGCATTAAGAAAGAGAATAAAAGGCTTTTAAAAAGAGATCTGGTTACAGAATATGGCTGACAGAGCAGGTCTCAAACACACAACCATCAAACACAACATTGCATCTGACCAACACAGGTGGAGGATACTGATCAGATAGGTAACAACAAGTAGTGACTCAAAGACACAAGGTGTCATGGGATTATGATGATGATGATTCCACGAAGGTTCTACATCAGGAATACAAATTCTAAAAATATTTCTTTGTGGGTAAGTTTTCAGCATGAAGTTTAACTTCAGCCTCATTCTATTCACCTTGCTCTTTTCTGGTTTCAAATCATGCATTGCACACTTTAAAATTCTCTCTGCACTTGTAATTCATAAACTGATTACTGATTTAGGAATCTATATCATGGCATACTGGGCGAACCCACGGATGCTCTATCTCCCCAGACAAATGTCTTCAGGCGTAGATGCTAACTGTTCTAGAAGCACACTGGTTGTACACATGTCAGACTTGTTCTCTTGTGCGTCTTGTTGGAACTTAATTCCAAATTCACACAGCCGTACATGTTGTTTCATTTAACATCATACCTTCTATCAGCAATCCATAAATGATCTTCAGAATGTGTCTCCCAATCCCACCCCTCCTTCCCTTTTCCTGTCGCTTTCGCTTTTGTACTTTACAAAAAATCCACACACAAAACAAAACAAAATTAGCAAGTTCATTCTCTCACACTCCGGCAGTTGCCAGAAAGTATACCCTCAACATGAACAGTAGGTTGTAATGGCCACTCTTGTGTGAAAATTGTAAAATCAGACAACCTAATGATGACAGATATTTACAACACACACACTGGGAATGTTACAACAAATATTAGTGAAAATCTTGAGAGTTGAGTCCAAACCAAAAAAAACAAAAAACAAAACAAAAACATACTACACAGGAAGCCAAAGAAAAAAAAAAAAACCAAAACAGAATTGGTGTCAGGAGCAGCAGCATAGAGAGAAATATACTGCCAGTGCATCTGAACACTTAAGGACTGGTGGTTTGATGTACAGTGACGATCATCTGTCGAATAAATAATTAACTAACTAAAAAATTATGATCACCTGTAGATTAAATAATAAATTAAACTAACTAAATAATTCTTCTTCTTCTTCTCTTCCACCTTGTACCTCATCGAAGTGTCGGGGGGAGATGTAACGTTCGTTGATGAGCTCTGTCAAGAGCACTATTGAGATTGATGTTAATTTCTGTAAGGCTGTTCTTAATGCCATCACTTCATCTTTTCCTAGGTCTACAACTCGCTCTATACCCGTTGTAACGTTTTAGTGTGGCTCGCTGTGGCAGATAGTAGTACCATATCATTTGTTGTTCTTTCATGACCTGTAAAACTGGCTTTATTCCTAGCATTTGTCTGATTTCGTATTCTGTCTTTCCTTAAAACTCCTGCAGCTCTCCTGAGGTATTTCATCTCTGTTGTCACAATTTTACGTTCATTGGAGGATGTAAGTGTCCACGTTTGGCAATAATAGTATAGGGTTGGCCAAAAAATAGTTCTGATAAGACTCACTTTAGTACTCCTTGGTATCTGCTTGTGTGTCAACTGGGGAGATAGTTGTCCCATCACTTGATTAGCTTTGGCACATCTCGAGCTAATTTCTCAGTCCAGTTTTCCATTGGATGTGACAATTGCTCCCAAATACTTAAATTCCTCTGTTTGTTTTAAGGTGTTGTTTTTTTTAATTTTATTTCTACTTTGTCTTTCTGTCACCATTGTCTCTGTCTTCCTAGTGTTTATTTTCATAAAATATTCCTCCCCTTTGTTACTAATTTGACTTAGGTGAGTCTGTAGGCATTCCGTAATTTTTGCTATGAGTACCTGGTTGTCAGCTAATAGTAATTCTGTAATATCTGTAAATAATTAACTAGTTCAATAACTAACTAACTGGTAGTATTGGGAAATGACAAGGCAGACAGACTGGCTGGTTTTGCACTATTAAATGGTAAGTTTACGCATAACAAGCTAGATGTGGTCAAGGTATTTTGGGAGGGAGTGAGTTGTTGGTGGCACAGACAGATCATTATGATCTGGAAAGATTGTTGGAGGCACAGACAGATCATTATGCTCTGGAAAGATTGTTGGAGGCACAGACAGATCATTATGCTCTGGAAAGATTGTTGGAGGCACAGACAAATTATGCTCTGAAAAGATTGTTGGAGGCACAGACAGATCATTATGCTCTGGAAAGATTGTTGGAGGCACAGACAGATCATTATGCTCTGGAAAGATTGTTGGAGGCACAGACAGATCATTATGCTCTGGAAAGATTGTTGGAGGCACAGACAGATCATTATGCTCTGGAAAGATTGTTGGAGGCACAGACAGATCATTATGCTCTGGAAAGATTGTTGGAGGCACAGACAGATCATTATGCTCTGGAAAGATTGTTGGAGGCACAGACAGATCATTATGCTCTGGAAAGATTGTTGGAGGCACAGACAGATCATTATGCTCTGGAAAGATTGTTGGAGGCACAGACAGATCATTATGCTCTGGAAAGATTGTTGGAGGCACAGACAGATCATTATGCTCTGGAAAGATTGTTGAAGGCACAGACAGATCATTATGCTCTGGAAAGATTGTTGGAGGCACAGACAGATCATTATGCTCTGGAATGATTGTTGGAGGCACAGACAGATCATTATGCTCTGGAAAGATTGTTGGAGGCACAGACAGATCATTATGCTCTGGAAAGATTGTTGGAGGCACAGACAGATCATTATGCTCTGGAAAGAATGGTGGAGGCACAGACAGATCATTATGCTCTGGAAAGATTGTTGGAGGCACAGACAGATCATTATGCTCTGGAAAGATTGTTGGAGGCACAGACAGATCATTATGCTCTGGAAAGATTGTTAAAGGCACAGACAGATCATTATGCTCTGGAAAGATTGTTGGAGGCAC
This sequence comes from Candidula unifasciata, assembly GCA_905116865.2. Classification (NCBI taxonomy): domain Eukaryota; kingdom Metazoa; phylum Mollusca; class Gastropoda; order Stylommatophora; family Geomitridae; genus Candidula; species Candidula unifasciata. Next base: position 231,774 of record CAJHNH020001233.1, on the reverse strand, counting down.
AGACAGATCATTATGCTCTGGAAAGATTGTTAAAGGCACAGACAGATCATTATGCTCTGGAAAGATTGTTGGAGGCACAGACAGATCATTATGCTCTGGAAAGATTGTTGGAGGCACAGACAGATCATTATGCTCTGGAAAGAATGTTGGAGGCACAGACAGATCATTATGCTCTGGAAAGATTGTTGGAGGCATATACAGATCATTATGCTCTGGAAAGATTGTTGGAGGCACAGACAGATCATTATGCTCTGGAAAGAATGTTGGAGGCACAGACAGATCATTATGCTCTGGAAAGATTGTTGGAGGCACAGACAGATCATTATGCTCTGGAAAGATTGTTGGAGGCACAGACAGATCATTATGCTCTGGAAAGATTGTTGGAGGCACAGACAGATCATTATGCTCTGGAAAGAATGGTACAGCTAGAAGTAACCAGGAGATCTGGTCAATACTCTACCCTTCAGAGGAACCACAAGATAGACACACAATCAAGCTGCTACTGGCACCATCGAAACTTGAACTCTTTGCGGGCTGCTGAAGATGAGGACGGAGTGGCTATGAGAATGTCCCGAGTTTTTTTTATGTCAGTTCTTAGATCAGCACTCAATAGAATATAACTAACAAATAAATTTTTTTTAAAAACTAAGCTAAGCTAACTAACTTAAACTAATTATGAATGAAATAACAGGACCAGAAACATCACTCACCAGATCACTGAGGTATTCCATACTAGGATTGGTGCTGGCATCTTCAAGCATTTCCATGGAGCCGAAAATCTGTGGGCAAGCCAGTCAATCAATAATCAATCAAAGGATCAAGCCCTAATTAATGTTAGCAAAGTTGCTGGCCAATTGGTTAGAGTACTGGGCTCTTATGGAGGAGACAGTTCAATTAACAATTAGGGATGGAAGTTTTTCTGTTGGCAGCAGAAATAGAGATCCTAATCTGCGGTTTGTGGTGACTGCACTAGCCAGATGGCCTTTAACCTGGCCTTAAATCCTCAGGTTACCGACACCCTCTCCAACACAGCCCTAAAAGTGGTCAACAGAGGCAGAGAAGACACCCTCTCCAACACAGCCCTAAAAGTGGTCAACAGAGGCAGAGAAGACACCCTCTCCAACACAGCCCTAACAGTGGTCAACAGAGGCGGAGAAGACACCCTCTCCTACACAGCCCTAACAGTGGTCAACAGAGGCGGAGAAGACACCCTCTCCAACACAGCCCTAACAGTGGTCAACAGAGGCAGAGAAGACACCCTCTCCTACACAGCCCTAACAGTGGTCAACAGAGGCAGAGAAGACACCCTCTCCTACACAGCCCTAACAGTGGTCAACAGAGGCAGAGAAGACACCCTCTCCTACACAGCCCTAACAGTGGTCAACAGAGGCAGAGAAGACACCCTCTCCTACACAGCCCTAACAGTGGTCAACAGAGGCGGAGAAGACACCCTCTCCAACACAGCCCTAACAGTGGTCAACAGAGGCGGAGAAGACACCCTCTCCAACACAGCCCTAACAGTGGTCAACAGAGGCGGAGAAGACACCCTCTCGTACACAGCCCTAACAGTGGTCAACAGAGGCGGAGAAGACACCCTCTCCAACACAGCCCTAACAGTGGTCAACAGAGGCAGAGAAGACACTCTCTCCTACACAGCCCTAACAGTGGTCAACAGAGGCAGAGAAGACACCCTCTCCTACACAGCCCTAACAGTGGTCAACAGAGGCAGAGAAGACACCCTCTCCTACACAGCCCTAACAGTGGTCAACAGAGGCAGAGAAGACACCCTCTCCTACACAGCCCTAACAGTGGTCAACAGAGGCAGAGAAGACACCCTCTCCTACACAGCCCTAACAGTGGTCAACAGAGGCGGAGAAGACACCCTCTCCTACACAGCCCTAACAGTGGTCAACAGAGGCAGAGAAGACACCCTCTCGTACACAGCCCTAACAGTGGTCAACAGAGGCGGAGAAGACACCCTCTCCAACACAGCCCTAACAGTGGTCAACAGAGGCAGAGAAGACACTCTCTCCTACACAGCCCTAACAGTGGTCAACAGAGGCAGAGAAGACACCCTCTCCTACACAGCCCTAACAGTGGTCAACAGAGGCAGAGAAGACACCCTCTCCTACACAGCCCTAACAGTGGTCAACAGAGGCAGAGAAGACACCCTCTCCTACACAGCCCTAACAGTGGTCAACAGAGGCAGAGAAGACACCCTCTCCTACACAGCCCTAACAGTGGTCAACAGAGGCGGAGAAGACACCCTCTCCTACACAGCCCTAACAGTGGTCAACAGAGGCAGAGAAGACACCCTCTCCTACACAGCCCTAACAGTGGTCAACAGAGGCGGAGAAGACACCCTCTCCTACACAGCCCTAACAGTGGTAAATAGAGGCAGAGAAGAGTTTTTTTAAAGAGGTTTGCTGCAACAGATATAATCAATACTCCCTACCTCCGTCCCTGGTTTTACACTTGCACAGATTGCTCTTTGCAAATCTCTTGATGTTACCTTTTGTTAACTCTAAAGTTATCAGAATAAATAGACTCGAGACCTTAATGATAAATGACAAGAATTAATGGAAGAAGAGCAAAGGAAAGAAGAGCAATTAATACATAGATATTTTGACAAGATGGATGTGGCAGAACAAATTGACGTGACATGATCCTTGATTCTGGTAATTGTAAGGGATGTGAACCAAGATCTCCCTGACATTAGCTGTTTGCTCTATTTGAATGTCAATGACAGCTTGCGCTGGTGCATCGCCTCGGTCAAGGATGGAAAAGCTTCCTATATAGTTTGCGGTCACTTCTGGATTGTTCATTTTAGACTTCTTTACACAAGGGCGATGGAGATATCAGAATGGTTCTGAAAAAAAAAAAATAAGATAGATCTATATGTAGTCTTCCTTTCTTTCTTCTTTTTTTCCCTAATTATCCCACTGTCCAATAATATGTATCATTATACATACCATTCCGTTCTATCCTGTGCAATAACTTCAACATAATGGATGCAATCCAGTCCAGCACCTTTGATTTCTCTCCTCAATGTTCCCTTCAGGGTTTCTCTTGGATATCCTCATTTCCTCAATCCGTCTATATCCCTTTTCCGTGCTTCATTTCTTAACCCTTCTCAGTCCCAGAACATTTCTGCACAGAGGTTGGTAGAAGAAAAAAACATGAGTCTGCTGATTTTAATCAATTAATCAGGTGTCATCTCCTAAACTGAAAGTTGGATGGAGTGGATCTCCATCTCTTGCCCAGGCTGTTCACACTCTGAGACTTCTGTTCATCCATCTCCTGATGGTATCCTCCTACTTGTTTTAGTTCACTAGCCGTAAACTCTGGCAGAAAGTCCAGGTTCTTCATCCACTTCTAGATTTTGTCTTTACTCCAGAAATTCTGTGTTGCATATACATCCAAACAAAGATCTGGCTTATTATTGTGCAATCTGGCGGTTCCTCAAGACAGGTTGGTGCATGTCGATTTCAAAGGAAACATCAATCTGATCAAGGCTAACCAGCCCCCCCCCTCCCCCCCCCCCTAACACCTTATCCCATCCACCCCCCACTTCAATTACTTTCTGGCTAGATCTATATTTTATAAACAAATCGGCACTTGGTTGGTAAAGTGGTTAGCATCGCGCCGGCGGCATTTAATTCACAGGACATTGATTTCGTACTCATTTAGGGTAATGTGGTTGGTAATGTGGTTGGTGATGTGGTTGGTAATGTGGTTGGTAATGTGGTTGGTAATGTGGTTGGTAATGTGGTTGGTAATGTGGTTGGTAATGTGGTTGGTAATGTTTTGTAAAATCGTCCAGCAGTGGTAAGTGGTTGGTGAATGTGAACCCATGATCTTTATGCATTTAATTGAAAGTGACATTGATTTCGTCTAGACCGCCAAAGTTACTTTTGAAAATCGGTCCAGCAGTCCAGATTTGAACCCATGATCTTTAGAACTGAAAGTGCTGATCTAGCCGCTACACCAGGGCAGATCCCATAAGGCTTATCACCAAAAGTTTAAAGTAAAGAGGATTGATTTTCACTGTACTGTCTTTTTTCTTTCCCTTCAAAAGTGAACAAACAGCCAGGACTTACTGGTGGATGCTAAAAAATAGAAGAAGACAATAGTTAACATGCACGATTCACTTCCACACTACTAGCCATGCGTCCAAAATGGAAGTAACAAGAAGCCATTTTGTTTTTAGGGTTGCTACAGATACACTACGTGTGACATAATTGCCTGTTTACAAGCATGGCTGTGATATTTGCATCTTTCGGCTGAAATATGTGCCTACATCTGTTCACTGCATTAGCCTTCCCAGATAGGTTCATGGGAACATGACGTATCCATATTTGTGTGGTGTCTTCTTTGTCCCTTAATCTATAGGTGCTGTCCCTAAAGAACCGTGTGTAGTTTAATTGGCCCTTAATCCGTCCATCCATTTATGAAAAAAAAAAAAAAGAAATTGACCACTTTCAACCTACTGTAAGCAGTATAACTCAAGGGAAGGCAGTGGCAGACCATGGGCACCCCCTTTCATCCAAGGAGGATTTCGTTAATGCAAAGCTAAGACAAGATGCTCTGGTCCTGGGCTCACCGAAGGAATCATCACATCCTGCACATGACTGCTTAACCTCACATCCGTATGTTGTTTCCCACTCATCACAGGGTGCACCCTCTAATGCACTGTGGGTTGTTTTTTTCCAACGTATATCAGTCTCTCTCTGCAGAAAGATTATTCACATCCCATGAGTATTGCATAATGCATGAACTCTGCATCTTAGAGTGACAATCTTGGTAAGCCTGCAGTCCCTAAGCAACTGACGCAGTCTGTGAAATGAACCCATAACCTTCAGTGTGCAAAACAAATAGCTCGATCTTTTCCTAATAAAAAAATTTAAAAGTTGGTTAAAGTCATGAGGGCTGACCTTACTGCACCGGATTTTGTCCCATATGGCTCACTCTCCGCAGAATGGCTAGCCACCTGTCGAGGTTTTCACACATGAACACAGTAGATCTAGTGATGATCCCCAGGATTCTCAGGTAAAAACTGAATGAATTAATGAACTAAATGACACTGTCAGTCCATCTGGGTTCTGAGGTCCCGTAGTAGGGGGGAACAAGAAAAGATCCACTGCCCCCCACCAGCCACCCCAACAAGCATGTCGCAAAAGTCAACTAATTAGGGTGTTTCTGTCTTAGAGGTGAGAAACTAACAGTCTGCACACACACACAATTCAAATAAGCCAGAACTGTTAAATGGTAATGCCTTCAAAGATGAGGTTCTGGAACAAGATTAAAGTCCAAAAGTGGACAAACAGCCAGAACTTTCCACTGGAATTTACAGCTGATTCACCTCCAGTAATAAAGTTTGTTCGTTCGTTCGTCCAAAGCCATGTCCAAAGTGGAAGTGGTGAGAAGCCATTTTGTTTTTAAGGGTTGCTACATATACACTGCCACCCTGAAAACAAGGCTGCATTGACGCTCATTATGAAACTATTTTTTCTGTACTCTTTATGTTATTGCAGAGATGCCAGGCTGTATCATAACATGGTTGTGTCGCACAAATGATCAATTTTTTGGCAGCAAGCATTGTTTTTTTCATGGTAAATAAGTTTGTAAATATCTTCTAAATTAGTTATTTAAAAAACAATAAGTAGTGGTTTAATTTATTTTTTATTCTGTGTTTATTTTTACGTAAGTATGAAACATTTACAAGGATTGGCTTATAGAATGTGTTGAAAAATATATTTTAGTGGCATCACTGTTTTTGTTTCAAATCCAACATGTCTGCGCCAGGCGGATGTTTGACCTGCTTCTACTTTATAACTGGTAAATCATTACATACTAGTAATTTAGATGCAGGAAGTACAAGTTTCACTTCCACAAAGAATGAAAATTTTGCTTTAAGATTTTTTTTTCATAACCTATGAGATTTGCACACACAGATAGGTCACAGTGCCAAGACTGCAATGATATATAGCTGCTAAGGGATTTATTAGGAAATAAAACAGCTATTGCCATAAAATGTAAATATTTAGTCATTTAAACCCTTCATTTTACTAGATGCAGCCAGGAATCCATCTTTTGTCAGACTCTTTTTGTCAAATTATAATTTGTCTATGTCGTTTCCACCACTAAAATGTTAATATCGCAGCCTGGAATTGACCAACAAGCTTCACTGAGGTATCACTGGATATGCTATTATAATCTTTATGATAGTTGCATAAGTAAAAACTTAATATATAAAACTTTAGGGGACTGCGTGGTCCCGAGGCATAATGTCTGCCTCAAGAGCTAAAGTTTCTGGCTTTAATTCCTGGTAAGGGCTGGGATTTTTTCAAGTGGACTTAGATTCCTGATCTCTGGGTAGTGAGATCGGACGCCCATTTGTACTGTTGAGCACGTAAAAAATCCTTTGGCAGTTGGAAATAAAAAAGAGTAGCCTAACGGTGCTGCCGGATTTTAGAGTTTAAAATCTTCTCAAAGTATTTCAGGATCCTCGATGGTGCTGAGTTTCTTCGGACTCAGACTTATGGGTTAATACCATCATGATGTTGATCCGTTTATCAAAACCTATATAAAATGTCCCTATAATCCCTAATACTACAACCTAAATTATACAGATTTAATAGTCAATGTCATAGCATACCAGATCGGGCATACCCATCTCATATAAAGCTCTGACTCCTGCAGAGCATGTCTCATAGTGGATGTCTACAGTTAGCTATATAAATATTAATAACACTGTCACACAACATGCAGCAGGGTTTCAAATATTTGAGAATGAGTATAAATTGTAGGTAGATATATACTCAATGATTCTAAGCGCAATTTGGATGCCCTATCAACTGGGATTCCTAGATTTACCAATAAAATCAGACGTGAAACATGAGTGAATGTCTTGACACGGCTCGCAAGCTGATGACTGCGGAGAAAGTTTAAAGTAAAACTAAAAAAGCGAAAGAAAGTAGTCAGTAAGTTTATCAGACTGGAAATTCAAGGAGTCACAAGTTGTTTATCATGTTGTTAATGTGTACCACTAATATTGCTCACCACAATTCTGATTCCGCTGCAATATTCACTTCGGTTTTAAAATTCTCAAAGAAGTGAGAAAAGTTTGCAAACTTTCGAACGACAACATCGACCTCCATCTTAGAGGAATCTATGAGATCACGTGTTATGTTGCCGGGCAACGATACACTTTACAGTCGTTATCATCATGTTATCATTATCAAGTGCCTTGCCTCCACTGTGCGTTCTGGGAGGTGTTTGCTGTATTGGGGGTGGGAAAAGACCAATTTTTACCAACAAGCATGTCATAAAAGTCGACTAATTGGAGGTGTTTCCTTCAAAGTCAGAGTGCATCTGTAAAAGGCGAGGAACCAACAATTTGGATTTAAATAAGTAAGTTATGTAAAACGGGTGTGCATTTAAAACTCCAGTTCTGTACCAAGACCTAAATCAAGAAGTGGATGAATAGCCAGAACTCCCCACTGGAGTATCCAACTAGTGAACGCGAAAAAGAAGATTATGATGATGATGATGAAGAAGAAGAAGAAGAAGAAGAAGAAGAAGAAGTAGTAGTAGTAGTAGTAGTAGTAGTAGTAGTAGTAGTAGTAGTAGTAGTAGTAGTAGTAGTAGTAGTAGTAGTAGTAGTAGTAGTAGTAGTAGTAGTAGTAGTAGTAGTAGTAGTAGTAGCAGTAGTAGTAGCAGCAGTAGTAGTAGTAGTAGTAGTAGTAGTAGTAGTAGTAGTAGTAGTAGTAGTAGTAGTAGTAGTAGTAGTAGTAGCCGTAGCAGTAGTAGTAGTTGTTGTTATTGTTGTTGTTGTGGTGGTGGTGGTAGTGGTGGTGTTGGTGGTGGTAGTAATAGTAGTAGTAGTAGTAGTAGTAGTAGTAGTAGTAGTAGTAGTAGTAGTAGTAGTAGTAGTAGTAGTAGTAGTAGTAGTAGTAGTAGTAGTAGTAGTAGTAGCAGCAGCAGCAGAAGTAGTAGTTGTTGTTGTTGTGAGCTATCGGGATGCGAAAAGGGAACCATACAAATAAAAACTTTTTCTTGAATGCTTGTTGTATTCTAGACACTTGCGTTATGTAGACAATACAGTTTTAATAGCTGAAAATGCAACTGATTGACAACAAATACTGGATACTGTGGGGATGGAGAGTGCTAAGAAAAGGATTTTCGTTGAATATTAAGAAAACGGAAGTAATGCTTATATCAAAGAAGATGTTAACTCCATACTGTGATATCTCAACTGAAGGAATAAGATTTAACCAAGTCGATACATTCAAATAACTGGGGACAATCATATCAGATGAAAAATGTGTGACACAGAATAGGTCAAGCGAAATATGCATTTCAGAAAAGGAAAAATATCTTATGCAAAAAATCACTATGCCGCGTCCGTGGCTTAGGCTTTGCAAGTCCGACTTGTAGTTCCGCGTACCGTGATCGAAACCCACTGGATTGGATTGGATTTTTTACCCCACCAGGACATCACACAAGCGATAAACACCCGATGACACAAAGTGCCACCATGCGGATGAGGATCACCGTGGAGAGGTCCCAGAAACCGCGTTCAGACATTTGGCCATAATGATGACCTGCCTATATTGCGGCCCCTGGCAAAAGCCAGAGTGGGGCTTCAAATAACAAAAAATAACGTCCTAAGAAGGACGAAAAGTGGATTTTTATAATGGCATGGGGCGTCACACATTACCCACTCAGTGCCGATTGGTCTGGAAAAATGTGGGTTCTCTTCCCATATGCCAGATGCGCCTAAGGCGTGAAAAGGGATCTTTACTACTTTTACAATAAATTGCTCTCATTTAATGTCAGAAAGAGGGTGCTAAAATTTTACAAAGAACCTGTTTTGCTGTATGGCAGCGAATCTTGGAATGTCAATGAACAAATTAGGGAAAATTGGAAGGAACAGAGATGTGGTTTCTGAGACGAATGCTACGAATACCTTGGACGGCCAGAGTAACTAACAACGACTGTTTGAAAGAAGCTAATGAAAGTAGATCTCTCTTTTCGACAACAAGAAAGAGACAAGCACTGTTCTTTTGCCACATAATTAGAATAGAGACAATGGAGAAAATCATGACAAATGGAAAGATTAGTGGTAAAGGGGTCGAGGTAGATCAAGAGAGGTGATGCTAGATGGGCTGAAACTTTGGCATGAAGGAATATTATAAAGAGAGCTGTTCCAGGCAACCAGGGATCGTAATCTGTGATGCATGAGCGCTTTCGCCAGTTGGCAGGGCACATGGTGATGATTCTAGACACAGCATAACGGTCCGATATGCTTGTAATTTGTAAAGGAGTGTGGATTCCTTTGTATTGGGTCTCTCGTATTTACTTTCGCTTATTCACAGTCGAACCATACTATTTTCTAGGGGGTCAGATCCACAGATTAGAAGAGGCAGACTTTTCTTCCAACAAACTACCAAACATCTCCAAATGACTGTCGACGAAGGTTATCGTCAGTTCCAGCTTTATTCATTGTCATTCACTACCACATCAGCGACAAAATCAACATAACAAACTCACTAACGCCATCCAGTCAAGGTTCACTTTCTCCCACCTTTGGTATACAGCCATGCCACGGTCGACACGGATCAGGGGTCAGTCTGCAGCTGATTTCTCCCGAGTGTCTGTGTCAAGGTTGATAACTCTCAGGTCAAGCTTGAATACGTCCTTATAGCGTAGCTTAGGCCTTTCTGTGGGTCTTATCCCTGTTACCAGTTCACCACACACAAATCTTTTGGAATGCGACCATTCTCTATGCAAGAGACATGTCCCAACAAGCGGAGGAGGCGTCTTTGCTACAGTATAAAGAACATTGCTGGCATTCCTGCTCGTTTGAGTACACATTTATTAGGGACAAAGTCTCGTCATGATATATAGATAATTATGCAGTGCATGTGGAAGGTATTCAGCCTTTTTTTTTTCTTCCTGAGGAGCATACAGAGTCCAGGTTTCACTGCCGAAAAGAAGTGTGCTCAAGACGCAAGCTTCATAAGCTTTAATTTGGACACTATCCGTAATGTTCTTGTTTGACCACACTCTTGTTGTGAGTTCGGAAAGCATTACAGAAGCCATCAATATTCGTCTGTTTAGTTCTGCATCTAGACAAAGATCGTCTGCGATATAAGAGCTTGGGTATTAAAATTGACGTACAACCAACAGCTCATGGTCATAAACGCTAATGCTTGGTGGGTATATCACATTCTTTCCTATCACTTGCGTTTTGTTGGGACTGATAGTCTAAATTCTGTGCATACATTGATAAGCAATTCATGAGAACCGGCAAATAGTTTTCAGTATGTGCAGTAATGGTTGCACCATACACAAATAGAAAGTCCCCGAGGCATCGTGTCTGCACCTTAGTCCTTGCACGATGCCTTGACAGATTATAAAGGTTGTCATCTTACCTCGTACGGAGATATACCCCTTCAGTGTTTGTTCCAAAAGCATGCCGAAGCGATACAGTGAAGAGGATGCCTAACAATGTGGAAGCTAGAAAGCAAGCCTGCTTCACACAATTATGAGTCCAAAAGGGTGACAACTACGAATATTCACACATGGCGGCTGCTTTCATATTCTCATGGACAGATTCAACGAGGCACAGCAGTATCGCTGGGCAACCGTTTTTAGCAAAGAAATTTGGAACAGGCCTATCATAATCAAAAGCCTCAGTGAAATTTGTGAGACAATAAACAGTGACTTTTGTTGCTCCCAGCATTTTTCTTATCGCTGCCTGATGGAAACGATCGTTTTTATTTTTGATCATCATTATCATCTTCAGTTTCCACTTCTGCTATTGAGCGTTGTGGGGAGGAACAGTTTGCGATCCATTGCTTGATGGGCAGCCATGGCTACTGTCATTCCGTGTCGATGTAGAAGCTTCTTTAATTCCTCAAGCCATTTTCACCTAGAACGGCCTCTTGCTTAAACTTAAGATCGTTTCTTGTGTAGCGCTTGCATTGGTATTTGTTCTGGCTGCATTCTTACTAAATGAATTACAAAATGAATTAAAATGTATCCTGTCGTCTCCTTGTGAGATGCAATTTTTCGTTATTTGACGCCCTATTCTGGCTCTTGCCAGGGGCCGCAATATAGCCAGGCCATAAATATGGTCTAATGGCTGAAAGCGGTTTCTGGGACCTCTCCACGGGTGATCCTCATCCGCATAGTGGCACCTTGTGTCATTGGGTGTTTATCGCTTGTGTGATGTCCTGGAGGGATACAAGAAGATAGAGATAATGAACACACCATTTGATCTTCTGTTTCTCAATACATTTGCTGCATGGTATTGTTCCTACAGTCAGTCTGATATCATTTCTTACGTTGTCTCGGATGGTTATGTTGGCGGCTATTCTCGGGCATACCATTTCACAGGTGTTAATTACACGTAGCTTAGTCTTTGACAATGTTCAAGTCTAGCACAGGTAGCACAGTGTGGATCTCTGGGCTTTCAACCCATACTGGGATTCCGAATACACATTGTCTACTACGGCAACGACTCACAGGAATGACATTTTTATTTATTGCAAGTCACCTGTACATATATTAGCAGGGGACCTCTATGGTCTTTGGGCCTTCTGGCTCGTGACGGCCCGGGTACATTGTGGCTACAGCGAAGTCTGGGGGAAAGAAAGACAGAATATTGACCAATAGAGTAACATCATAGAGGAACATCGATATCTAAATTTCCCATGTGTTTTCCAGGGCCCCATTGTGGGAGAAAACACGAATATACCCACTGCCTCCCTAATGTCGTAAGAGTCGACTAATTGGGAGCTTCCTTCGAAGTGGGAAAGGCAAGGAACAACTAAATGCAAACTAAAAAGCCAGTAAAACGGTTGTACATGCAAATCTAAAGTCCAAATGAGCGAACAACCAGGAACTTCCACGGAGCTTACAACCGGTGAACAAAGAATATTAGCAGTACTTGAGACTGAAGGCTAAAGTGACGAGGCATGGACTATAACAGTGTTCTCCAACCAACGGAGCACTATTGGGTCGCGGAAGTGTCCATGTGAGCCGCGAACATTTTGTTACCACAGATACATAAGACTGTCGAACTTCGTAAGCAGCAACGAATATCGCTTTAGTTGAAATTTGCGACAACAGAGTTAACAGGTAAAGTGCTACCTACATTTGCGGTGTTTTGTTTTTGTTCTTGATTAGCTGTCCGAGGTTCCACAAAACAGTTCCTGTGGTTTTGCTTGGCCATGGATGCAACAAGGTTGAAGAATACTAGACTATAGGACATGATGTATAGCTGTATTACTGCCCGTGGATGCAAAAGGTTGAAGAATACTAAAGGGTGTGATGTATAGCAGTATTATTGCCCGTATTAGGAGTGGTTGTGAAGGCTTTCTAGTCGCAACGGTTATTTTGTTTTTCGTGATTGTTCGAAGCTGACTGGTTGGACTGGGGCAGCAAATAGAGATATTAAAATATGAACAGAACAGGCAAAAACTAATAAACTACAGACATTCATTAACTGGTGTTTGAGAAAAGAATTGAGTGGCATGATAGAATCACTAATGTAGAGCTTTGGGAGAGAACTAAACAAGCTCTAGTGGGTCAAGTGGTTTAAAAAAAAAAGACGCTGGCGTCGGATAGGAAATATCTAGAGAAAACCTGATCACAATATAACTAAAATGTCTTTGCGCTGGAGCCTACAGAGCCTGGAAATAAAGACAGACACAAAAATAGGAAGATTACAGTTAAGAAGATGTGGGGGACACGAGGCAAACTGCATGCAACAACGAAGGATGAAGCAACTGGTTGAGGGCCTATACTCCATAGCAGGATAGAAGGTAAAAGAAGAAAAAACAAGAAGAAGAAGAGTAGTTATCCTTATCGAATGGGTTAATTTTTCATAAACTATAAGACGAACGTCCGAACCTGAGCGCTGAGGATAATTGACTGCCATCCACAAACCGCGTGTTAGTTGTGACAGTCAAGTGGGACATACAGGATATTTACAAGGACAGACTTCCTGCAATGTTCGGATTCACGGAAAGGAATATACATTTCCCAAATCTGAGATTTTATATAGTTATTACTATTATTATCGTTAAGTTTCTCAGAATACAATGGACACAGAAAAAAAGGACATACTGGTATGATATCCTCTAAAGTCGGAGTGCATCTGCCTGAGACGCAAGTAACCAACAGACTGCATACAAATAAACCAGATCTGTAAAACGGATCTGCACACAAAATTCAAGTCCTGGAACAAGACTCATGTCCTGAAGTGCGTGAACAAAGAGAATCGTCCACCAGAGTTTACAGCCGCGGAATGGGAAGAAGAAGGAGAAGAAGACTGACAACCTAAAAGAACTGAACATCAAGGAAGACTGGCTAGTAAAGAGCATCTTGTGTCGGAAACGGAAAGATCCATATCAAACGAAGGATTGTAATAAATTTTAGCATACGGCATGGTACCAGGAAAGAGAGGTAGGGCCGACCAGTTCGAAGATGGACACAGGGAATGACTTCTTGAGTTGGAAAATGCGCAAGGAAAGAGATCTGACGATAGTTTCTTTAAGTCAGACCGTTGTGAGAGCGACGTTCTGCAAAGAACCTGCTACCTGATGACTATTTTCTTTGTCTTCATCACCACCATCTTCATCGTCCAGTTCGCTAGATGTTGATGTGGTCTAGTACTGTAGTAGTTTGATATTGTCACATGATTATTGCATTTTTAAATCTCTGTCATCTTCATTATTTATTATTATGGTCACCGAGCTTAGCAGTTCTAAAATAGTGCGCGTAGTTGAGTTGAGTTGAGTTGAGTCAAAAAATGACATCACAGCACTCCGTCCTCATCTTCAGCAGCCAGCGCAGAGTTCCAATACTGGTGGTACCGGTCTAAATCTGGTGATATGTCCGTCTTGTCTTTCCTCTGAGTGTAGTGAACCAGCCAGACCCTCCGGCCCAGATGCCTCATTCTCTCCAGTCCATAATAATCTTGTTTCTCTGCTGATTCCGTTGCCTGTTCCCAAAGGGCCTTGACCATATTTGCCTTGTCGTGTATCAATTCACTGCCCAGTGGTGCAGATCCAGCCAATCTGTCTGTCTGTTCATTACCCACTATGCCGGCATTGCCTGGAGAAAATATATATATCTCACCTCCCACCTGTATGATGTCTTCATAATGTTTGTTCTTTCTGCCAGATCCTCTCTAACTGTATCTCTGTTATCTCCATCATTGTGGTCTGTCTGTGAAATAAAGCTCTTCTAGGAGGCCTCATCCTTCTCTTTGTCTGTAGTTGACACCATACCGTCATCTCTATGAACTGCTCCTACTACGCTGGGCCCATCTTTCTCGAGCATCTGCCTATGTAGCTTCCAAAACTTTTCCAATGTCTTATCGCCCCAAATCTCATTAATAAAATGTTTCCATGTGGCTTTTTTGGCCTCTGATGCACAGCGCTTGAAAACCTCTATCCTATCTTACTTATCTCTTGCCGCGCACTCCAATTCCTCCTGCGTGCTTAGGGATGTTTGTCGCACGTTCTTTAATCGTTTTACTGCAGCTCTCAAACTTACGCGCAGAAGGAAAGTTGGCGGGCATTTAACCCGGCTGACAACTTGGACCATTTGTGGCTACAGTGAAAGGTTATAAATAACTTATGGAAATCCCAGAGTGCAGTGATGTGTCAGTTCATTCATTCATTCATTCATTCGCCAATCACTGTCACTCTATTGATACCTTTTGTTTTGTCATTCATCGAACAACAAAGAATCAAATGGTTTGGTCATCTGAGCAGAATGGAACAAACATCAACCAGCAGCTAGAGCATGCTAAATTAGGACAGCAGGCTACACTGTGAGAGACCTATCAAAATAGAGATAGGCAGAGGGAGTAAAAGCGACACTACTGAAATGCAACATGATATAAACATAAGCTATGCAACTTTCAAAAGAAAGGAAACTATATCAAGCTCATCTCTGCGACGCTTTGTGGAAGAAGAAGAAGAAGAAGAAGAAGAAAAAGAAGAAGAAGAAGAAGAAGAAGAAGAAGAAGAAGAAGAAGAAGAAGGCATTAAAGAACACTTAACCCCCCCCCCCCCCCACCATTCCCCGCCCAAAAAAACACGCACACGCACACACACACACACACACACATACATACACACGCAAACACACACACACACACACCACCACCAAGTATAGAAGTTCTTTTTCAAATAATTGTTCACACATTTTAAATTATTTTCTAAAAAATATTGTGTTTATTTATCATTTAGCACTTGGTTATTATTTGTAATAATAATAATAACTATAATAATATTGATAACCATAAAAACAACAATAACAACACACATTTAAACAGGACTTAAGTCTATTGAGTTACCTAGAAGACTTGAACGGGTTTGGATCACCCCTGCCCTTCTTTGCATTTTTTTTTATGTTGGACCCCTTGCTTACCTACGGTTAGTTGCTCCCCACCCCCCCCCCCTCTCTCTCTCTCTCTCTCTCTCTCTCTCCCAACTCTCCTGTAGAATCCCTGAACCCCAGACTGTAGGCGAATTTGTTAGTATTTAACATGGCTGTCACCCGAGAAGAAACGCAACTATACAGACGGAAGGAAAAACAATTGTTTTAACTTCCTGGTAACGTTATAACTTAGATCTTGACTCTCATGCCTAAAATCTTGACTCTCATGCCTAAAATCTTGACTCTCATGCCTAAAATCATGCCTGAAACATGACTCTCATAAAAATGACTCTCATGCCTAAACTCTCATGCCTAAAATCTTGACTCTCATGCCTAAAATCATGACTCTCATGCCTAAAATCTTGACTCTCATGCCTAAAATCATGACTCTCATGCCTAAAATCATGACTCTCATGCCTAAAATCTTGACTCTCATGCCTAAAATCATGACTCTCATGCCTAAAATCTTGACTCTCATGCCTAAAATCATGACTCTCATGCCTAAAATCTTGACTCTCATGCCTAAAATCATGACTCTCATGCCTAAAATGACTCTCATGACTCTCATGCCTAAAATCTTGACTCTCATGCCTAAAATCTTGACTCTCATGCCTAAAATCTTGACTCTCATGCCTAAAATCTTGACTCTCATGCCTAAAATCTTGACTCTCATGCCTAAAATCTTGACTCTCATGCCTAAAATCTTGACTCTCATGCCTAAAATCTTGACTCTCATGCCTAAAATCATGACTCTCATGCCTAAAATCTTGACTCTCATGCCTAAAATCTTGACTCTCATGCCTAAAATCTTGACTCTCATGCCTAAAATTGAGTACCCGGTTATGTCTTGGGAAGTAAAGGCGATCGGCTTGATTTGACCACACCAATCATCCAGTATCGATTCTTCTAAAAAAGGTTTTTGTAATTTTATTTTTTATGGTATATCAAGGCAAATTTACGTTCAGTAGTTTGTAGCTTACTGAATGGTCGACTCTCGGTACCATTGTCGAAACCAACGCGAGATGGTCTGCTGTCAAATATTCTGCAGCAGGGATCGAACCCGACACCTTGGAATTATGAGCCCCGCTCGCAACGCAGACACTCGGGTCTAGCACTATATCCCCACTGTCGCTAAAGCTTGCACGAGGCCTGTCCTGTACTTTCACTTCCTGGTTCATTAAAATCAGCATAGGCTACATAAAAGGTGTCACACATAAACAAAGTCAACAAAAAGAAACAAAATGTGGGCTTTGTGCTTTTTTTAAAATTTGCAACCCATGGTTTTTCTAGGTCTGGTATTTTACAATATAGGACAGACTTTCATTTCTTCTTGTCATTCTTGTTCGTCTTCTTATGCTTTATCTTCTTTTTTATGGGTCTTCTTCTTCTTCTTCTTTTTCTTCTTCTCTCTTCTTTCTCTTCTTCTTTCTTCTTCTTCTTCTTCTTCTCTTCTTCTTCTTTCTTCTTCTTCTTCTTCTTCGAGGCCTTCTTTTTTTTCTCTTCTGCTTCTTCTGTCTTCTGCTTCTTCAAAATCTGCTTCTTCTTCTTAAAATTTCTTCTCTTCTTCTTCTTCTTCTTCTTCTTCTTCTTCTTCTTGTTCTTCTTCTTCTTCTATCTTCTTCTTCTTCTTCTCTTCTTCTTCTTCTTCTCTTCTTCTTCTTCTTCTTCTTCTTCTTCTTCTCTTCTTCTTCTTCTTCTTCTTCTTCTTCTTCTTCTTCTTCTTCTTCTTCTTCTTCTTCTTCTTCTTCTTCTTCTTCTTCTCTTCTTCTTCTTCTTCTTCTTCTTCTTCTTCTTCTTCTTCTTCTTCTTCTTCTTCTTCTTTTGCTTCTTCTTATCTTCTTCTTCTTCTTCTTCTTCTTCTTCTTCTTCTTCTTCTTCTTCTTCTTCTTTCTTCTTCTTCTTCTTCTTCTTCTTCTTCTTCTTCTTCAAGCTGCTACATTGCGGCGACTCCCGAGGTATCACCACAAAATCCCAGTTCACACTTGAACAGTCCTAACATATGTACCTCAGTTGTGACTCTTCGCCTCAGGAAAACAAATTGAGCCTTGGTACGGCACAGCGATCGAACTTACAAAATACCACCTCTCAACAGTCGCAGTGGAGATATGGTTGTCGACTGAAGGCCCACGAGTTGGAGAACCCCGGCTCACTTATGTAACACATCCCATTTTTCTCGAAAATTACTGACAACCTATCCCTCTTCATCAGTGATTCTCAAAATATAACTAGTCATGGGGTCAGCACCCACTCGTATTGTGTTGCGTGCCGTGTCGTGTTAGTAATTATGTCTACCCACAGCTTTGTGTCTCTCAAACTGTATAGCATCTTATCTCTGAGTTCCCCCTTACCTCTTTTCCACTTCATATTACCAGTTGTCACTACATATTTTGAAAAGACCAAAACTACAGACAGGAGACTTCTAAGAGAAAACAAGTCTCAGTATAATAGAGTATCAACATTTCTGTTCGGACTATATAGCAGAAACAGCATATAAGCAAGGAGGGTTTACAGTTAGGGTAAGTTGTGCGCCTGCAAACAAGTAAACGTAAGATTGGATAATAAAACCAGCTGTCTACAATAGATGAGTTGTTAGTGACGTTCTGTTATGACAGCGTTGGGTCGAACGACCATTTCACAGGGGTCGCCTAAGACCATTTATCTCTATCCTCGTCATGTCGCTGTTGACACATAAGGCGTTCATAAGTGATCTCCATTGCTGCCGGTCTGCTGCTTTTCTTCCCATGGTATCCCATGACAGTTTACAATCCTTTATTTCCCGTTCTATTGTCCTTCTCAAGGTTTTCTTAGGTCGTGCACGTCTCCTTTTCAAACTGCTGTCCACCGGAGAGCTGTCTTTTGCCAGAGTGTCACAAGGCATTTTGCAAACATCTCCGAGCCATCTCCATCGTCTTAATTTGATAAAATTCTCCATTGATGCACACTCTGTTTTCCTCCTCAGTTCTTCATTCGTGATCTTGTTTAGCCAAAATATTCGTAGAATTCTCCTTAAACATTTATTTTGTGAGTCGCGACCTTTTTTTGTGTGGGTGCAACGACCCTTTCACAGAGGTCGCCTAAGACTGTCGGAAAAGACATATTCAGAATTCAAGATAGTACTAAAAAAAAAAAAAAAACGTAAAGCTAACGATAGTACGCTGAAGTACATCACCGAACAGTTATCCAATACGTCGGAAATGATGTAAAAACTGTAAGAATGCTGTTTTATATAATTAGAATTTTTAGTGAAAATACCAGAGGAAGTTAAGAAGCGACTGACCTTCTCTTTCCAACTGGCGACTCACAGTTTTTGTAGGTGCATACATAAATAAATCAAGAACTGACATCACCGCATTCGGGACATTCCCACACATGCTCAGACCCCTTCTTCAGTAGCCAACAAAGATTCGACATGCTAAAAGTACTAGGTGCCACCTGATTAAACGTCCGCTTCTGATTCCCCCTTCAGTGTTGAATTTCTTTCAGAATCTCTACACCGGACACCACCCCCCCCCCCCCCCTCCCTTCCTTTTCCTGTTGAATAAGTCTTTGAGTGTATGAATTCCCTAAGCGTTCTACTGCACTGTTCCTTTGATCCGATAGAACATTCACCACATACGCTTTATCGTTAGCTCACCGCCTAAAGGAGCGGCAGCAGCTAATCTACCCGCCTGCTCGTTACTTCGCACACCTGAACAGCATATACAAAAAATCCACGATATACACCTAATCCGGGTCTTATTAAATGATGCAAGACACTTTTGGCACCGGACCCCAGTTTCAATCTTCCGAAGCATGCTATGTGATTCTATTACAGTTACAACAGAATGTGCTGCTTTCAACCTATCAGATTGTTTTTGATTTGATTTGATTCAAGAACCGACATCACAACACTCAGGGCATTCTAATAAGCGCTCCGTCCACATCTTCAGCAGCCAGCGAAGAGTTTCGATACTAATGGTGCGAGTAGCATTCTGATTAAACGTCCGTCTTGCCTTTCCTTTGAGCCTCGGGCATCTGCCGGAACCTTTCGTCACTCCCCGCTGCATCAATCTCACCATACTGTGGTGATCCATCTGCTCCTCCGAACTGCACACGCTCTTCCACAAGGCCCTAACCACGTCTGTTTTGTCATATATCAGTATTCCACCAAGTTGTGCAGAGCCAGTCAGTCTGTCTACCCGGAAAGTCATCGGAAAGCTGCCGTTACGCCCCTCCCCCTTTTCCCCCCACATTTATTCTCGTTCTAGATGTAGCGACATTATACGCGAGGCTCTCTGTTTTCAAGCCATGCCCATGCACCTTCGAAATAAAACCCTTAACCACTCTTACCTCTCAGTAAAGACCAGTGTTTGTAAGTCTACCTGCATTTCTTTTCTGCCTTCATCGTCTGTCTCGTAGTTTATTCGTATTCTACACACTTGCGTGCTTACTTTTTGTCCCTCTGTTTTCTGAAGTTATCTCTATATGCTGGGGGCTACGTGGTCTCGAGGCATGGTGTCCGCCTCGAGTGCTAGTGGTTTCGGGTTCAATCCCCGGTAAGGGCTGGTATATTTTCACGTGGACTTAGTAATTCCCCTGGTCTCTGGGTAGTGAGATCGGACGCCCGTATGTATTATTGCGCAAGTGAAAAATCCCTTGGCAGTTGGAAATCGAAAAGAGTAGCCTGACGGCGCTGCCCGGTCAAAATTTTGAGTTAAAAATCTACCCAAAGTATTTCAGGATCCTCGCCGGTAATACGGAGCCTGTGCACTGTGCTGAGCTTCATAGGACTCAGACTTGAATTAGAAGAAGAACGGAGCTCTTATGGGTTACTACCAGTGTGCCATGATGTTGATCCATTGATCAATCCTCAAATCTTTAAATGCTTCTTAAATCTACAGTTATATCTATGTGTTTCTTTTATCTGCACTTTTATCTATGTGTTTCTTTTATCTGCAGTTATCTCCTTATCAGTGGCTCTCAACTTTCCCAATACAGCGACCCTTTAATACAGGTCCCTTGTGTTGTGACGACCCAAGAACACTTTTTTCCTTTATAACTTCAATGAATATGCGATTTCCGATCTTCTTAGGCCATCCCTGTGAAAGGGTCGTTCCACCCAAAAAAGGGTCGCTGCCCGCAACATGAGATCTATATGCGTTAACCATTGCAGAATCTGCTACTCCCCATATTGCCAGTAACTAATGGTGATTTTAAAATATGATTAGTTTTACACATTCATTGCGACGTAGACAAAAAAAAGTGTCTACCAGTTTCAGAACCGCTTGCGTGAACTGTAGATAAACCACTAGAAAGTTAGTACACAACTAACCAGGAAATAAATACCACCGTGTAGTGAGAAGTTGTTGATGGAGTTTGCTGCAATGGATAACGAATCGTTGTAGTTTAGAGCACGGTTTCTTGATTTTCTTTGAGGTAAGTTTGATTTTAATAATTTTACGTGTTCACAATGTGTGTTCAGTTAAAATTGAACTAGGTCACTTGTTGCACATTATATCCGTACCCGCTTGGAGTGTAGGGTACATCGGGGTAGAACTTGGTCTAGCAGTTGAGATGTTTAAATTATAACGTGTCAGGAGCCGAAACCGGGTATCTGAAATATGTCCTGTTGGATTATCACCCAGAATAGGACTCACAAGTTGCAAGAATGATCACACTTTCTTGTGGCATCTAGAGGCGAAACAAACAAACGAATTCAGACTATGTTTCAATAACTATATAGCCTATAACAGAGTCTGGATTGTAAGTGTTTTTGTTAAGAATAAAACATCATTGTTAAATTCCCACTCGCGAATAAGAGTAGCTCAGAGTTTGATTATATGCAAAGCTTAAAATTGTTTTTGGATTTCATAAAATACCAGACGGTTTTTAAAGATTATACATGGTTATAGACAAATACGACTTTTGAAAGCTCAGTGTGGCAAACTCTTCTCAGATATAGGCTAAAGGGTTTACATCTGTCCTTTATCGCATACGCACTCATACTGGACTGTCCAATTTGCAGTGAAAGCTGGTTATGATAAATAACATAACAACGAAACAGACTAATTACTTTTGTAACCGTTTTGTGGTGCCCCGTGTTACTGTGCTATACGGCTATACTGTTGAACTGGGTACACGGCACAGGTACCCTTTTGATTCTCATTCTTGAGCTGGTAATCCTGCAGTCTGCAATCATAGAGAAGGGGAAAGGGAAACTGAAAAAGAAGAAGGAAAACGGTCCCACATTGGACTGAAGAATGATCGTAACTGTAGGTTTGTCCTAACATAACGGTGTTATAGTAAGTTGTGCAGTTGAACGGGGTTTCTGGGATTTAATCCTTTTGATTCTCATCCAGGTGGTTTGAATCAAAATAATAGGGATATCAATCCTTGAGGGAAACAACGACCAACCAACAAGCCAACTGTCCCAGAACTTAACTGACTTGCGTTGAATCTCACCGTATGCCTAGCGGTTTTCATTTCTGTGGATAGGCTAACCACTCACGACTTAAGATGGACTTCCTTTTTTTAAATTCTTAACTTATGTTTCTTAACTGTTTTGCCATTTAAAGATTAAACAATAATAATTTTAAAGCATTGATCATTTTACACTATGAGACAGTTGCTCTGATCAATTCTTGTTTTCGTTCTTCTTCTTGTTCTTCTTGTTCTTCTTGTTCTTCTTGTTCTTCTTCTTCTTCTTCTTCTCCTTCTTCTTCTTCTTCTTCTTCTTCTTCTTCTTCTTCTTCTTCTTCTTCTTCTTCTTCTTCCACCTTGTACCTCAGGGAAGTGTCGGGGGGATATGTAACGTTCGTTGATGAGCTCTGTCAAGAGCACTATTGAAATTGATGTTCATTTCTGTAAAGCTGTTCCTAGTGCCATCGCTCCATATTTTCGAGGTCTTCCGCTTTCTCTACACGATGTTGTAACGTTTTAGTGTAGCTCACTGTGGTAAATAGTACCAGCTTTCATGTTAGGTGTCCAAACCACTTCATTTGTTGTTCTTTGATGACCTGTAAGACTGGCTTTAATCCTATCATTTGTCTGATTTCGTGATTTCGTATTCTGTCTTTCCTTGAAACTCTTGCAACTCTTCTAAGGCATTTCATCTCTGTTGTCACAATTTTACGTTCATTGGAGGATGTAAGTGTCCACGTTTGGCACTGACAGCATAGTGTTGGGGAAAAAATAGTTCTTATAAGATACACTTTACTCCGGGGTGTCTGCTTGTGTGTCAGCAGGGGACATCGTTGCCCCATTACTTGATTAGCTTTGGCACATCTCGAGCTAATTTCTCTGTCCAGTTTTCCATCGGGTGTGAAAATTGCTCCCAAATACACAAATTCCTCTGTCTTAATTCGTGTTTTTTTTTCATATATTTTTTAAATTGTCTTTCTGTCTTCCTATCACCATTGTCTCTGTCTTAGTAGTGTTTAATCTCATATTATATCCCCTTTACTTTGTTATTAATTTGAATTATTTGCTTCTGTCGGCATTCCGTATTTTTTGCTACAAAAGTACGGAATGCCTACAGAGCCTCCTAATGCTAACTGATAATTTAAAGGTTTTAATACGGATATTCAGTTTGGAGCAGAAGCCATTAAGTTATTCATTACAATTAAGTTTTCCGGAGAAAAAAAAAACTTTACGAAAGTCACCCATACACCCTGTTCCACAGAACTGAAATTTCATTGGTAGCGTTTTTAAGTGTGTTAGTTTAAGACCCGGAACTATTTCGTTCTTGACCCAGATTTTTTTTTCTTTTAATAACGTAAAGCTCAAAGACGCAAAAGGCGGGTTATTGTATACACACAAAATTGAAATGTTTAGATATTTCTAGATTATTTTTTGGGGGGTCATGTTTAGGATGCATAGGTAGGGTGGAAAGTAATCGGGCAGCTCTCGTGTTGGGACATAACAGTTGTATGGCAAGCTGTTTATAAGGTTGTGACAGGACCCGTGTTCTTTTTACCATTAACCAATTAAGTCTAATACAAACAGAAACGCTGCTTTTGCTACTGCTGCTGCTACTGCTGTTGCTGCTGCTGCTGTTTCTGCTGCTGCTACTAGTAATACTGATCAGCACTTTTTCTTTTGGTGCTAAGCAGGGGTACACAGTACTGGTACTTTTCTTGGGCATAATGTTTCTACAGTGCTACTGTAACAGTCATTTTATGGTGTGTACAGGCACCCTTCTACCTAGAAATCTGCTACTGCTAGTGCCACTGCACTATACTGTCACTATCAGTACTACTTACACAATAACAATTACTACCTGCTTACTTATACATCAAGAATAACAACAACTATTACTGGTGCTGTGGCTGTTGCTATTTACTACTACTATTTCTACAACTACAACTATTTATTGTCACTTACTACTACTATTTCCGCAACTACAACTACTTAATAACACTTACTGCTACTATTTCCAAAAAATTACAACCACTGGTTCTTGTCTGTTTAGTCACTACATCACACGAGATTTAGGGAAAATCCCAAGTTATGGAGCGCGGGGGGGGGGGGGGGTGGGGGGGGGGTAAGAGTTAGTGTTAAATGAATAGCGACTGCTACAACCCCCCCCCCCCATCTCTCCCCCTTCCCCCATTCCACCCACCCCTATAATATGGGATTTCCCTAAACCTCGCGGGATGTGGTGACTTAACAGAAAGAACCCAACAGCCTATTACCACTCACTACTACTATTTCAACAACTAAAACTACTTATTGCCACTTAATGCTACTATTTCCACAGCTACAACTATTTATTACCACCTGCTAAGACTATTTCCATAACTATAATTACTCGTTACCACTCACCGTCACTATTCAACAGCTGCAACTACTGATTACCATTTACTACCACTATTTCCACAACTAATGCTGCTACTCACTACTTATATTATTACTAATACTACCACTATAACTCCTAGTACTATTATTACTACTCATTATTAATACAAATTTCGCAGCTACTACAGATAGTTACTGCTAAATATTAAATAAAGTTACAGTTGAGGTGATCGACTTCAGGTTTTATCCCATAAAGCTCAGTCTCTCTCCACAAAAACAGCCAGAGCGGCTCACTGCCCAGAGCGGCTCACGAATCACAGACTCTGCAGCTCCGACAATGACGCCTATGGGTCTATCTACAAATTGCACTTGTGAACCTAGCGAGGCAGCCGTGAATCCAACTCATGAACCGCAGAGCGCAAGACAATGGGCTTTCCCACTGACTACTTCCGTGGCCAAGTGGTGATGCCGTGTTCCTCGTTCTCTGAAGATGTCGCGGGTTCGATTCACGGACGCGTCGTTCAGTTCACGATCCCTACGGATCATCACCGGAGCTACGGAGTTCGTTCACTGTGTGATGCTTACGGTAGGCGGCTAGCCGGTCTGCAGAGAGAGACCCAGTCATGTGGGATAAAAGCCAGTGCAATGTAGTCGATTCTCTAGGTAAAAAAATGTACTACTACTACTACTACTACTACTACTACTACTACTACTACTACTACTACTACTACTACTACTACTACTACTACTGCTACTGCTACTGCTACTACTACTACTACTACTACTACCACTACTACTACTGCTGCTGCTGCTGCTGCTACTACTACTACTAATCTGCTACTAGTTCACACATTAGTTGATTCATCTGCTTCCGCATTGGTTTGAAATGGCCTTTTAGGTATGGTGTGTCTAGTATGTTCTTTGTCCATCTGTCGTTCCCACATTGCAGATAATAACGTGTAGAAACGGGGAGCTCAAATCACAATGAGCCCGGAGTGCAGGGAGTGGCCAGCAGGTTCCACGGAGGTGGAAATTCAGCAATTAATTCAAGACAATGCTCGTTCGCAGGACGTGATTATTTATACAAACAGTTCAGTCTCAAGAGGCAACAGAAGTGCTTGGTGGTTCTTAGCAAAAGCCAGTAGTCAACGTTTAGTTCAAGAAAGCCTAGCTTATGACACTACAACATCCAGCCTAAGAATGGAGCTGGCTAGAGAACACGATACACACACACACACGCACACACAAGCACACACGCACGCACGCACGCACACGCACACACACGCACGCACACCACACGACACACACACGCACACACACACGCACGCACACCACACGACACACACAAACACACACATCGTGACTGTGACTGACTCAGAAAGCATGTTGAGGTAGGTGAGGTCACACATGCTTCGTGCTGAGTGGCATGTTTCGCTTCGAAGGTCACGTTTGAGGAGAATTGTCTGGATTTTTTTTTAAATCCGGGAATGCCGGAGTCCTGGAAAACGAACTTGGTTAAATGCTGATACATGATAAGGCAGACCTGGTTAGGGCCTTGTGGGAAAACCTGTACAAGTCGGAGGAGCAAATGGATCACCACAGTCTGGCGCGACTGATGCAGCGAGGGGTTGACTATGGGATCTAGTCGATACTTGACGCTCAGAGGAAAGACAAGACCGGCGTATTATCAGAATGCTGTTGGCAAAATTGGTATTAGAACTCAGCCGCTTGGTGCTAAAGATGGGGACGGAGCGCTTATCGGAATGCCCCAAGTGAGGGGCTATCGATTGTTGAATCAACTCACCTCATTTGGATAGGTTGGTAGATGTCTGGTAGTCTGGTAGTCTTAGTTTCAGCTTCATAGCAAACGGGTCACCCCATCTTTGCTCCGCTTCTGTGCCAACGAAAAGCACACAGAATGTTTATCACAGTATTAGAATTGCAGTTGTCTGCTTGACACGATCCAGCATTTTATCTCCATGCATGTTGACAATGACCGGAAGTACGCTATGGGTTTGAGCAAGATGCTCAGTCTGGCTCAGAAGTTTGATACTTCTGAATTCCGCGAGTGTTGCAATGTTTTCAAAGTACGTTTTTGTATGCTTTTGGAGTTAAATAAAAAGGTTTGATTTAATAGATAAACTAAAAGTTGCATTTAGAAATAAATGTTTGCATTTAGAAGAGGGGGGAAAGTTTACATTTAAAAATAAAATTAAAAAACAAGATTTGCACTGAGAGATAAACTAAAGGTTTGCACATGGAGCTAAGCAAAGAAAATGACATTTAGAGATAGACCGAATGAAGATATATTTCGAGACAAAAAGTCAGTACTTAGAGATTTTTTTTTTAAAGTCTTTTTTTTTTTTTTTTTTTTTTTTTTTTTTTTTTTTTTTTTTTTTGCAGATTAACACAAAATATATGATATGTTTTTAAAGACTATCTTAACAATTATTCAACCACCCAGCCTACAATTAATTCATCGTCAACCATCTAGTCATCATATAAACAATCTATTCAACCAGCCATTCAACCAGTCTTCCACACAATGAACTAACCATCCACCCAACCATCCAGCCATCTTACCAGTTATCCAAACAACTTTCTAACTACGAAGCCATTTAGCCAACCATGCACACAATCAACCAGTCATCCAAGCAACCAGCCAGTCAGCAAGACATCTATACAATTAACAAAATATCCAACCAGCTAGATGATGATCAACATAATCACCAATTACAACTTGCACTGTTAAGCATTGCACGGAGAAAGTTTGCAGGCCCCTGTTCAATGGACAGCACTGGCTGTTGTCATTCCATGTAAATGTTGAATGTTTTTCTTCATGAATCCGTGTTAATTTTCTTCAAAAGAGTCCTAAAGAAAATCGTATGATTTTGTTTTGCAAAAGAGAATGAAGTAAATTAGCAATAGCCATGGTGGGTACATGGGTAATCTTGAATGTATGGCTGAGAGATGTAACGTTTAAATAGAGATTTTGATCGTGTATTTTAGGGGAAAGAATGTTTTCTTTTCTTTATTATATGTTCAAGTAACTGAAGTAATGCACTTGACAAGATCCCTGCCTGGTAACATACAGCGTACTAACGAAGAGAACTAACTGATTGCCCACATCAGACAATCTTTATTCTTTGGTCATGTGATGAGAAGGAGAAAGCTGGAGTACATTGTGACTGTAGAATGTTGGAGGGGAAGAGAACCAACAAACGAACGAACGAACGGATGAACAAACTTTAATTTTAAAGGGTTAAGAATTAGGCACGCAGGCCCGTCTAACATTCTGCCCTTCGAGGTCTCCCTCCATTCTTACATCATTTCATTCACACATCAAGTAATATTAAAAGTTTGCAATAGCATCAGAATAATCAATACAAGCACTGGAATGTGCACATTTTTAACTACAGTAAAACGTATAAGTTGTAACAAATCTAAATTAATGGGCGCTATTTTTCACATATGTTTTATCTTCTATGGGGGCAGAGAGGCAGAGGGAGACCAAGAGAATAGATGCTGGACATTTTGGCATTACGTCATGGAGGATCATCCGTGTCAGAGTTGATTAAAAGTACATGAGACATAAGGTTGTGAATAAACATGACTACCAACGTCATACGGCATGGACTTAAATAAGAAGAATATACAGTGTCTGCTCAACTTAACACCAAGTTCTGTTCTAACTAACAGGTCATAAGTCAATCTTGTCAAAAGTCAAACTGGTCATAAGGTAATCTGGTCAAAAGTCAAACTGATGTCAATCTTGTCAAAAGTCAAACTGGTCATAAGGTAATCTGGTCAAAAGTCAAACTGATGGTAATCCTATTTATATCTTTCAAACACAATTTTCATTCAAATGTATTATAACAATTGTATATAGGACAAGCCACACACACGCACACACAAAAAGAAGCATAAACTCACTACGTATAATTGTATACATAGGCATCTGTGTGCATTCTAGGCATCAGTTCTGGAAACATTTTGACCCTCCCAATGTGGTTCATCATCATCATGTGCCCTGCCAACTGGCGTAGGCGCTCATGCGTCTCCGCAGATCACGATCCCTGGTTGACTGGAACTGCACTTGATGAAACCCCTCCATGCTTTCGTTTCAGCCCATCCAGCATCACTATCTCGTGGTCTGCCTCTACCCCTTTTTTCACTGATCTTTCCAGTTGTCCAATTTTCTAAAATGTCTCTCTTCTAATTATGTGGCCAAAGAACAGTGTTTGTCTATTTTTTTTATTGTTGTATACAGTCATCAACCTTCATTAGCTTCTTTCAAGCAATCGTTGTTAGTTACTGTGGCCGTCCAAGGTATTTTCGTAACATTCGTCTTAGAAACCACATCTCTGTTGCTTCCAAATTCTTCCTAATTTGTTCAGTGACATTCCAAGATTCGCTGCCATACAGCAGAACAAGTTCTATGTAACATTTTAGCATCCACTTTCTGACATTAAACAAGAGCGATTTATTGCATAAGATATTTTTCATTTTCTAAAATGCAGCCTTCGCTTGACCTATTCTACTTTTAATCTCTGTCACATATTTTCCATCTGATGATATGATTGTTCCCATATATTTAAATGTATTGACTTGGTTAAGTCTTTTTTCTTTAATTGAGATATCACAACTTGGAATTATCTTCTTCTTTGATATAATTATTACTTCCGTTTTCTTAATATTCAATGAAAGTCCTTTCTTAGCACTCTCCATCCTCACAATATTCTGCAGTTGTAAATCAGTTGCATTTTCCGCTATCAAAACTGTATCGTCTCCATAGGTTTTTTCCCCCTTCTATCCTTTGCGGTTGTTTCAATATCATAGAATTCAGTCCAGTAAACTTGACCTCTTTCATCAATGTTCTAAGCTGGATTTATCAGGCAAGAATGGATTGCAACACTAAGCACTTAACGAATAGCTGCCCTAACCTTCATCTTTGTGCCAGGTTATACGGGTGTTCAAGGGAACGAGCGTGCAGACTATCTTGCTGACACTGCAGTTGCTATGGCTGGCCCAGTACTGGACAGAAGTGATGTTATCAATGCTATGTGCTGCACTTACCGTACCGAGGAGCACGGCAAAGGACATGACTCCATATCCCTGTCTAGACTGATGGACATGGGGGTGCAGCCTGGAGCAACAAGAAATGAACATTTCACTAAGAGGACAAGACGTTTCATTAACCAACACAGAACAGACGTCGTCAGTCGTGTTATACTTGTGGAGCTTTTGAGGAGGAGATCGAAGCAGCTATGGATCTGTCTAGAGTGCTGTGATGATAATCTTTTTTAATCATTAATCACTAATCAATGTTTTTTTAGATGTCCTCATTTTCTGATCCATGTCTTTCCCATTTAAGTGCCTGTTGGTTGTTTGCCTGTTTCCTTCTCCCCGGAATGTGCCCAATATGTCACTGTCTTCTCTGTCTTATAACTGTTGAAACCACGAGTTGTTCAGATGTTTCTCTTAATTATTTTCATTATTTTAATCCATCCCATTTATTGTTCATCAGTTTTCTTGAATACTTTGTCTCTGGTCATACCAAGTAAAAAAATACATTATGAACCCATCCAAAAGTAGAAGTGGTGATTTGTTTATGTTCTTACCGTGTTATACCAGTTTTTATCCAGTTACCAAAGTCCAAGCAACATAGATGTGGTTAGTATTTAGGTAAAGGGGGTACTTGCCAAATGGTAAAGAGTTGCGTTGATTTGAGTTGAGGTGAGTCAAGGATTGATATCACAGCACTCGGGATCATTCCTATGTGTGCAATGTCCTCATATTCAGCAGCCAGTGCAAAGTTCCAGTACTAATGGTACCGGTCTTAATCTGGTTGTACGTCCGTCTTACCTTTCCCCTGAGTGTAGTGAGCCAGCCAGACCACCTGGTTACAATAGGTGCCTCATTCTCTCCAGGCCATAAAAATATTGTTTCGCTTCTAATTCCGTTGCTTGTTTTCAAAGGGCCTTGACTATATCTGCTTTGTCATCTATCAAATGGTTAAGAACGCCGAGCTGGCTATCTTGCAGGAGACCCGAGTTCAAATCCTCGGTAAGGTTGTATATTTTTTCTGTCAGGAACAAAAACAAAAAAGAATCCTAACCTGCACAGTCCGGGGCGACAGCACTAGACGTGCAGCGCTAAATCCTCAGGCTCCAAGACCCCCCCCCCCCCCCCCCCCACCCACAAACCCCCACCCCCCCCCCCACCGTCTACATCGCAATACGTGGTAAATACAGGCAGTATTGGTAGGCTTGGGATGGGCGAAAAAAGGCGGGGGGGGGGGGCGTATTTAGATTGGCAGCAGCTTGGGAATCCTAAGCATTGTCCACATGTGTTTTCAGGAGTCTCAAATTGATTTAGATATATTAAAGATCATAAATGTGTTTCAAGGACTGCATCACTTAGTTCCGAGAAGTTTCATGGGATCTTCTCTGGAGCTACAGAGTTTCTGCAATGATTATGGGGACAATGGAGGGAGTGGGCAGGGAGAAGAAATAGAAGAAGAAAAAGAAGCATTTTCTTTATAAGCAAAAAAAAAAAAAAAAAACAACAACAACAGCAAAGAAAATCACTATCATCTTATTTGTCTTCAGGTGCAGGATGAAATGAACAAAAATAAAACAGAATATTCAAAATCAATAGAGAGACTGAGTGTAGACAAAGCTAAATTTCTTGATCTCAAATCTAAGGGTGAGTTTGATTCATTTTAAACGTTCTTTCTGTATCTTCTCCTTCTCCTTCACTATTCCTAATTCTCGATGTTTAAAGCTGCACATATCAACCACCTCCATTCGTTTCTATCATTGGCCTTCTTTTTCCAAGTGGTGACTTTAAATTTTTGTAACGAATGACATATAACAGTGAGACACAAACTGCATGCTTCTAAGAGTTTAATCAGAGTAGACCAAGAGGCAGACAAACATGACAGTTATGAGAGCTGGTGAAAGACCAAGTTTCTTTCAGGCCGACCCTAATAAGAGCGACGTTCTGCAGGGAACCTGATACATGATGATGATGACGATTCCACCTGTCGGGGTAGGTAGGTTGGTAAGTGCTCATCTGCATTATTGCTGTCTGCAGGATTAACACTCCATGGATAAGTTTCAAACCGGAACAAATCGCAGAAACAAAATTCAACCACACAACTCAGTTATATTAGGGCACACCTACGACTACAAAGCGACCGGCAGTCAATGTTTGGGTGGGATCAGAAAAACCTCCTATCGTCTGATTGACTGACTTTCTATCCCACCAGGACATCACACAAGCGATAAACACCCGATGACACAAAGTGCCACCATGTGGATGAGGATCACCCGTGGAGAGGTCCCAGAAACAGCGTTCAGCCAATTGGCCATATTTGTGGCCTGGCTATATTGCGGCCCCTGGCAAGAGCCAGAGTGGGACTTCAAATAACCAACAATTTCATCCTAAAAAGGACGGTAGATGAAGTACTTTTTACCTCCTCTCGTGTACTTCAGACGGATATAGACCTGCTTCACCAGACTTTACTACCAGGTACTGTAGTTTTGTTAGCACCGAAGACTTATCATTATCTGTCTTTCTCTGCCATTTTGACCAGAAAATTTTCATCTGACAATTTCAGGTAAACCTGGTCCAAAAGTTGACGATGCGAAGTCAAAGTTCTTCCGTTCCACAGTTCACCTCCACAAACTACACAATGATTATGTAATATCTATAAACAGTGCACAAGAGCACCAGACAATCTTATGGGACACAACTCTCCCAGCTTTGCTCAACTGCCATAAAGAAGAACAAGAAGCATTAGTGTATAAAACGTAAGTTTTCCAACCTGTGTGTGTATGAGTGTGTGTGTGTGTGTGTGTGTCTAAGAGGCAGAGAGAGAGAGAGAGAGAGAGAGAGAGAGAGAGAGCTTGAAATGCAACCAGATTTCACAGACTAGTCTACACACAATGGGTGATGTGGTCAACCTCCTACTAGCCAGCCACCTTTACTTCCCAGGACAATGCCTGTTTCCAATTTAGCTGGGTCAGCCTGGCAACCAAGGTCAGTTTGGAGAAAACAATTCCCGTATTCATATGATGAATATCCAAACGAAAAAACATTCAGGCATCTAGCCATAGTGCTACAGCTGGCTTGTTATAAGTAAAACCATAGAGAGAATTATGTATCCCTGTTAAGATCCACAACGGTTAAACAGGATGTCGTGGTTTAAATTACTACTTCTACTACCCTGGAGAGAATGGCGCTGCTAGGAGTCACGAGGGAATCAGGCCAACACAAATACAGAGGGGAAAACGGCTGGGCATGTAACAATAGACAACAAAATCCTGGCAATAAAACAACCAAGTTTTACTAATTTTTGATTTAGACATATTCCATGGCGTGTGTGCGTGGCACCCTGATTGCTGTGGTGCGCCTCTTGGCTGGTTGCCTCCGACTTTAGCACCTTGTTTTGCTAGGGTAGGCTGTGAACATACTCAAGGAGAGTAGGCTCATTCATTCGTATTTTGCCTTTACCTCGTTTGTTGTCCCATCCAGTTTCCCGCTGGGGGTTGAGACCAACCTTCAACTGGATTGCTGGGAAGAACAGGGTCCACCACGTGAAGGTGAGGCAGGCTTGGGCAAGAGAGGCTAATAGACATTAAAAGTCTTGTATTGCCCTCATTGCTCCATTTATACCCCAGGTTGCTGTACACTCTGTTAGAAAGACTGTATTTTAAAAAAGCTGTATTTGCGTGAGCTTTTCTCTGTGATAACGACTTTATTTGAAACATTATTTTGTATCTGTTATTTTTTAATCGTTCTTATAAAGACTATTTAAAATGTTCTGTTGTATGTGTCGGTTTCTTTGCTTTAATAAAAACTTTAAACATTTACTTAGATGCTGCTTAGTGACATTTCAACCATTATGTCACCATGATGATTGTGTTCTTACCTTTACCATCATCACCTAATCCTGTCACTTTTAACACTTTATGTCGCAAGAAACAACACAGTGTGGGACTAGATAATATGTGTGTGTGTTTCAACATATGATAGTGTTTTTATGCCTTCTGTGAAACAATGGACATAAATAAAGTGTGACAAAGCACTCATTTCCCACAAGGCATGATTATTTGAGGCTTGCTGAAGTGACATACATATGTGTTTGTTGATGTTATTATTGCCTCTCTCACACCACTCAGCTAGAACCCTCTAGAGCAGAAAGAGATAAGCAATATAAGCATGAACAGTTGATGGTCCCGCGCTCAGGGTATAGCTCTGGCTATTGTTATTTCCAGGATGTCTTATCAAGTTTTTCACTTTTTTATCGTGGGAGACAGCAAACCCTGCTTACCCTCACTGCCACATTCCTGTCAAGGTCCCGAAACTGCCCTGTCGGCAGTGACCTGTTTCCAGAAAGCGTAGTTTAATGTTATTGGTTCTGTTCATGCCTGTACAGTGTTTAGCAAAACTGGATATGAATATATTTACTAACAATAACATTTAGGGGTTTTTTTTTAAATGAATCAAATGCCCTTTTCTAAAGCCACTGCGATGTCAGAATGTGGCCTTGATTTAGTCTTCGTCTTCTTACTTGTAAACTCTGGCAAAAGGTTATGGCTGTTCGTCCACTTCTCGACTTTGGTCTTGTTCTAGAAATAGAGTCTTACGTTTTACAGATCAGGTTTTTTTTGTATGCAGACTGACGGTTTCCCGCCTCTCAGGCAGATGCACTCCGATTTCAAAGCAACACCCCTAATTAATTGACTTTTACGACATGCTTTTAGGGGTGCAGAGTGTCTACTTACTTTTCTGTTTTGCCTAAAATGTGGCCATGGAACCCACCCGGGGACCTTAGTGTTATAGGTCACAGGGTCATGGCTTGATCTCCCGATACGTGTAGTTTTTGTCAGCTCTCGAGTACTACATTCCATTTAATTTTTCTCACTGTTTATGTTTATTGGCGGCTCCCTTTATATATCTTTATTAATCTGGAGAATTTGCTCTTGAAAATGTAGAAAAATAAATTTGTCTAAATATGATAGTAGTCTGTGTCAAATGATTGTTTTTAAAGTCTTTTGGGAGAATTTCCAGATTCATGATAAATTGTTTTTCTTTTAGCTTTCTTTGAACAAAAGTATTCATGTCATCAATCCATATTCTCTATAAGGACTCTTCCCATCAGATTCTTTTAAGTATGGCGGCTGAGTTGATACTTTGTGTGGCTGCATTCTAATGACACGACCAAACCATTTATATATATATATATATATATATATATATATATATATATATATATATATATATATATATATATATATATATATATATATATATATATATATATATATATATATATATATGATGTAATCAGTATACTGTCAGCGCCTGTTTAGGAGTTGTGAACTTGCTTCATAATTCTGAGATACTCGGTTTGCTTGCATCTGAAAGCAAATTGGCAGTAGGTGGTTTTGATTTATTTCAACAGTCGAGAGCCGACCATCCAGTGCAGTGGCAAACTGCTGAATGTAAAATCGCCAAATAAAACCAATTAGGCCAAAATTTCTAGAGTTAGTTTTGTTACTTCCTGTAAAGATTATGGAATTAACTTTTTAAAAATGTGTTAAGTCTCTTATTGACAATCTCTCTGTTTAGACAACTCATCCTGGAAGATTTTTTGAACTATACAAACACAGCCAGCACTGACTTCCAGACAGCCAGACAGAACATGTCTCATGCAGTCAGCCTGATCCAATCAGGGCAGGAATATTCTAGCACCTTTATTGATTTGTACAAGTAAGTGCACATTATTCACATGACAAAATCAGAAAGCTACCAAAATCGGCCCAGACGATTACCATTTTATGAACAGACCAGAGCAAGTTGCTATTTTACACCTTAGAACAGGACACAATCAACTTCGCAGTCACATGTACACACAATTTAAAATTGGCGAATCAGCCACGTGCACATGTGGACTGGCACCTGAGACAACAAATCATGTCCTCCAAGACTGTCCCAAATACAACATATCAAGGCAAAACTTGTGGCCAAGAGAAACATCGGTGCCAGTCGAACTTTACGGCTCGCTAAGTGAATTACAAAAGACGGTGAAATTTATACTAGATACAACATTACAGATATAAATAATTTGTTTCAAGCGAACAAAAGGAGAAAAAGAACATTGACACATTTTTTTTAAAGTCAAAATGCACATGATAAACTGTGTTAACAAAATCAATATATACACTACAAAGGGGAGTTAATAAAGTCACGATTTACCATAATAAAGTTAGCAATGCAAAATGTTAGAAGATGTAAAAAGTTACTAATCAGGGGTAACCTTCCAAGTTGAAGTCAATCTGCATGAACAGCAAGAAACTAACAGTCTGCACACAAATAAGCCAGATCTGTAAAGTGGATGTGCATTCAAAACTCAAGTTCTGGAACAAGACTAAAGTCCTGAAGTGGATGAACAAGAACTTTTTGCGGGTGTTAACAGCCAGTGAACTCAAAAGAGAAGATGATTGATATTAATATTTACATGATAGGATTTGATGAAAGATGAAAATACTGTGAAATTTATTATTACTGTTTATGCTTTTTTTTTTTTTTTTTTTATTGTGCCTATCTATAATAATTTTATATTTATATTTTGAGGTTCGTGTATTTCAAAAATTACATGATCCTCAAGTTTAGGGTTTGATTTCTGAGGCTGACAGATTATTTTTGTTTTTAAAGCAACTGCTTTCAAGGTTTTTTAATGATGGTACGAGAGTTGCATTGTGGAAAACACTGCAGCCTCGCTGCATAATATTTCTGAAGACAGCAGAGGAAATACTTTAGCCAACCATTATTGTGAAGATGGCATACAATTTAGTTTTCATATTTTAAAAAAATCCTGGGTGTGCTTGCTTTGCTGTGTTTTCAATGATAATTTCAAGTTAATTAAATTAATGTGCATTTTAGATCCTCCCCACCTGAGCCGATTGTGTTTGAATTTGATGAAAAACTACTGGAAGGCTATTCTGGGTCTTTGAAAGCAAGTGTGATAGAAGTCAATGATTTAACAGTGGAATTACTTCAGGAAAGGTTTGTAAAACAATTTTTTTTTTTTTTTTTATGTTTCCTAATGTTTTCGGTATTTCGGGAGTATAAATACCACATTCTTAGCCAAGCAGGTATCAATGTTCAGCATCTGAATAGTTTTGTAACTCTTTTTCAATTTTTATTTTATGTGTTACATTTATTCGTTTTTTAATCATTTTTTGTATTCGTATTACTATTATCACCATTGACATTATTTACTATTATTTCTACAGCTACTACGATCATTACTAAACTATATTTTATTATTATTATCACCATGTTAAATCCTTTAATTTTTGATTCGTTCCACATCACATTTTCATCTTCCAATGTTTTTTAGTTATTCACAAACCTTCCGGTGGTCAGGGTGCTCTCCCTTTTTGTTGTGGTTTTTGCCGATCAAGACTGCTGCCGAAACATCATAACCCCCCCCCCCCCCCCCCCCCCCCATAATTAAGCTTCTTAGTCCAAGTTTAGTGGAAAGAATGGATAAGCAGTCAAACCATAGACTATATTGCCAAGCGAAAAAGAATAAAAGAGTCTCATAAATCACACTAAATCAAAATGTCAGAAACACAAACTAATGTTAGAATATAGCGAACTAAATAACATGACAAAGAAAAGTGCCAGAGCTGACAAAAGAAGATTTATGGAAAATCTAGCAGAAAATGCTGCTAAAGCACATGATCTACAAACCCTACACAAAATTACCCAGCAAATTTGCGAAAGCAGAAACAATTATCATAGCAAACCCATGAGAGATAACCAAGGCAGACTGCTACCACAGAACAAAAACAAGACATGCAGTGGACTAAACACTTCTCCGACCTCTTGAACAGACCTGATCCTGAAAATCCCCCAGATATTCAACCAGCCTCTCAGGACATTGACATTTTTACTGAACCACCAAGCAAACAAGAAATCCTTAAATCTATCCACACTTTCAAGAACAACAAAGCACCAGTCAAAGACGAACTGCCAGCAAAACTTCTCAAAGTAGATCCCATCACTACTGCTAGCATTCTAGAACCATTGTTCAAGGATATTTGGGAAAAAGAAGGGTTGCCTGATGACTGGAATAAAGGAACAATAGTCCAAATCCCCAAAAAAGGAGACTTAACAGACTGCAATAATTGGAGGGGAATTACTCTACTCTCAGTACAAGCAAAATATTTGGTAAAATCATCATAATGCAGCTTGAAAAAGAAGTAGATAAATGCATACGAGTAGAACAAGCAGGATTCAGAAAGGGCAGAGGAACAACTGAACACATACGTAACATTTTAGAACAATGCAATGAATGGCAGAGAAGTATATATATATAAACTGTGTGGACTTTGAGAAAGCTTTTGACAGCGTCCATAGAGACAGTTTATGGAAAATTTTACGACATTATGGAATTCCAGACAAAAGAGTCAACATAATTGCTCTCTTCTATAAAGACTTTTCCTGCAGTATAAATAAATTACAATGCATCTTTCCCAGTAAAGACAGGTGTAAGACAGGAATGTGTTATGTCATCTCTCCTCTTCAACCTTGTGATTGATTGGATACTAAAGAACACAGTAGACAGGACATTGAGAGGCATACGATGGACTCCATTCACCATGCTTGAGGGCCTTAATTTTGCAGATGATATAGCACTCCTATCACATAAACATGAACATATACAAGAAAAAAGTAACAGAATACACAGCACAGCATAAATGGTGGGCCTGAGAATAAATACAAAGAAAACTAAGATCATGACAAGCAGTCCAAACCAACAACCAGTGACCATAAATAACCAAACTCTTGAAAATGTAGAACATTTCACACATCTTGGCAGTGTAGTGTCCCTGCCGGGAGGGACCGAAGAGGACATACAGTCACGTCTGAACAAAGCTAGAGCTGCTTTTGGAAGGATGAGGCAAATCTGGAAATCCAATTATTACTGCAGAGGAACGAAACTCCGACTCTACAAGAGCATCATTTTGCCAGTTTTTCTTTATGAAGCGGAATGCTGGAGAATGACCAAAAAGGATACACGCACGCTGTCCACCTTCCACCACACATGTCTACGTAGAATTATCAACATTTTCTGACCAGATACAATCTCAAACACTAAACTACTTCAAGTCACAAACCAAGAAACTTTAGACAGTATGATAACCGAGAGAAGATGGAAATGGCTTGGCCACGTTATGAGAATGAATCCTGATATACCTGCCAAAACAGCTCTCTCATGGACACCAGAGGGAAAGAGAAAACAGGGGCGTCTAAAAACAACATGGAGACGAACGATGGAAAGTGACATGAGTGCGGCATCTTTGACATGGAAAATTGCACAGGACAGGAAAGCATGGAATGTTCTCTCTGAAGCCTCATGTGCCACTAGGCATAACGAGAACTGATGATGATTAGTCCAAGTTTAGTGGAAATGAACAGGCGGACAGACTAGCTGGCTCGACAAAACTTGGTGGAGTACTGATGCATGATGAGGCAGACGTGGTTAGAGTGTGTACAATTCGGATGAGCAAATGGATCACCACAATCTGGCGAGAGTGATGCAGCTGGGAGTGACGAGGGGTTCTGGCCGATACTCAACGCTCAGATGAAAGGCAAGACGGATGTATAATCAGAAAATCATTGGTATTGGCACTCTGTGCTGGCTGCTGAAGGGGACGGAGCTCTTATTGAAATGCCCTGAGTGTTGTGATGTCGGTTCTTGATTAAACTCAACCCAACTCAGCTTAGTTTATTCTCTCTCTCTCTCTCTCTCTCTCTCTCTCTCTCTCTCTCTCTCTCTCTCTCTCTCTCTCTCTCTCTCTCTCTCTCTCTCTCTCTATATATATATATATATATATATATATATATAGTCTGTATGTGCATGAAAAACTATAAACTCCTATATCGGGTCTCCTTGGCTAAGTGGTTATGCCGTTTCCCTCATGGTGATGGGTTTACAAACTGCCTCATTCAGTGCATGCCTACAATTCTTATGGAAATCCCCGGGGGTCGTCACTGAAGCTACAGGGTCCCTGCTTTGTGGGACACTATCAGCAGGACATACTCAGCAGGATAATTTCAGTTTTTTTGGTATGAAACTCGGTGTAATGCAGTTTATGCCTTTTAATTTAAAGCTTTAAACCTTTTTTTTTTTACTATAGCTTTTGTACTTTTTCCTGTCTGTCTGCTCGTGAAACCTCGTCTATTTCTTTTATATTGACAATGGGAATTCTCCTATCATCATGCTTTCCTGGGCGCATGTTTTGCTACCTTTGTGATCTTTTGGATCACATAGTTTTAGAGAACATTTTTTTTCTGTACTTAAATCTCAACTGTCTTCACAAAGCAACCAAACAACTCTGACTTATATAATTCCTTTTATCACTTTAGTTTTTCATGTTTTCATCTCTGGAGTTTTGTCAGTTGCCAAAAATAATGTACTAGGAACTGGCTTTTTAGTCACAATTTCTTTTGTGTTCAATTAATTAGAGTCATACAGTGGTGGTTTTACACTATCTTAAACGAAATTAGTTGATTAAAATTAGGGTGCGTCTTATATTCGAGATATTAGGCAAAAATATTAGGCATAAATGTCACTGGTACAAAATATATAAGTAAAGAGTACAACAAATCTTTAGTTAATCACCCTTTCTCTTGCACTCCACCAATATTCCAGTTACTAAGGCATTGACTTACGTTTAAAAAATGATGTAATTTGGGAGTCTAGTATCATGATAAACTTGAACAAAGAAGGCACAAACAATAGTTTGCACAATGTATTGCCTGGCATATTTCGCTGTATCTCGGCAGGTGCATACTACAGTAACAATTACATAAATCAAGCATATAAGTAATTCCTTTAGAACTGAATTTAAATTCAACAACGATTAAATAAAACTGCCTGTTTTACCAGGGCAGCCTCAATGTCAGAACCATATCTTTTTGTATACAGAGTTCATGGCGCAGATGACGAATCTCGGCAACCTTTCGAGATACAGCGAGATATGCCAGGCAATAAATTGTGCAATCTATTGTTTGTGTCTTCTTCGTTCCAATTCATAACGGGTAAACCTTGTGTTGATAATGATAAACCGCTGTTTTTCTTATACTGAAACTCACGCCTGCACTGTTTGTTTCTTTCCCCAGTTTTGTTCACTGTTATTTCACCAGACATTAAAAAAAAAAAAAAAAAGTACGGGAATTTCATCTGCATTTCCAACTGCTTTAGCTGTGTGTTTTCTGTAAACTTCATAACATGTCTTTAAAATGCAAACAGTTTCTGCTGGTTGAGAGTAAGTGTGGACAGCGTTGACGATGTCTGCACTGTCCCTGCTTCTTCCCACATGACTTGGTGCATTGCTTGACGTTGGTCCGATCGCTCATTGCCCTTTACGCCAGCATGACCAGGTGTTTAGATCAAGGTGAAGTAGGTTAAGTGAGATTTTCGAATGCTTTGCATCAAGTATTAAACGATGTATACAAATATTAGACTTGTGCCATATATTTGATAAGCGTCGTGTCATGTGAATAGATTGTTTATTTTTATGTCCCTTGTATGTGGTCTTAGCGGCTTCTGAGACTAAGGCGTTGCGAGTCCGACTCGTAATTTCTACTTACCGCGATCGAAAGCCACTGCTGGCAGCGTGGATTTTTATCATGATATGGAGAACTGCAGGTCTAGCCAGCCTAAAGTGGATACCAGAATGTTTGTCCTGGGAAAGTAAAGACGGCTGGCGTAATGATGATCACATTACCCACCTAGTGCCAATTGGTATGTAAAAATATGGGTGCTTTTCCTGTATGCCCGATGCTCCTAAAGGCGTGTGAAAAGATCTTTACTTTCTGTATTTGGTCTCTTTTATCAGACTCAGTAAACTGACCCAGGAGATTGAAAATACAAAAGAGAAGTTGTCGACTGTAAACACTCAGCGGGAAGAGAAATCTACTGAAGTAAACACAATGTACG
The DNA here is from genome assembly GCA_905116865.2 of Candidula unifasciata. NCBI lineage: Eukaryota > Metazoa > Mollusca > Gastropoda > Stylommatophora > Geomitridae > Candidula > Candidula unifasciata. Next base: position 190,505 of record CAJHNH020001233.1, on the reverse strand, counting down.
CAAATCTGACAGATAATTGTACGGTAGAGAATGTCAGCAAGTGAGTATAGACAATATTTTCTTTTAAAAAGTCTGTTTATCTCATCGTCGTCTGTGGCTAATCCGTTGCAAACCAGCATCGAAATGCAGGGCTGACGGGTTCGATCCCAGCTGCGGATGGTTTGTCTTGCGTTGGTTTCGTCAATAGTACTGAGAGCTGATCATTCAGAAACAATGGCAAACTACTAAACGGGAAATATTCCTGGAAAAACCACAACATCCAAAAAGATGCTAGGGTTGGTTCTGTAACGTCCTGTAAAAGATATGCAACTAAGTTTATTGTAATTTTTTTTTTAAATCTGAGAATAACTTGTCCAACTATGCAGCAGTCGATCTATCTGTCCGTTTATCTGTCATAGTGTTGGTTTATTTAACCATCTCTCTGTCTGTCTACTGTCTGCCCTGCTTTACTGACTGATTGTCTTCCCACGCATCCTCCCATCCATCTACCCACCCATCGACTACGTATACATCTATTCAATATTCATCCATCCATCCACCCACACCTCCATCCTTCCACCCACACCTCCATCCATCCACCCACACCTCCACCCATCCATCCACAACTCCATTCAATCATCTACCCACACCTCCATTCATCTACCCACACCTCCATCCATGCATCCACCCACACTTCCATCCATCCACCCACACCTCCATTTATCCACCCACACCTCCATCCATCCATCCACCCACACCTCCATCCATCCACACCTCCATCCTTCCCAGGGTTGCCAGATAAAAAAAAAACTTCATTTTATGCCAAACCATTACCCAAAATATGCCAGAAAATGCCAAATAAAGTGTAACACATCACATTAAAAACTCTAGATTGAATTCTTCACTGTCATCCTCACTGGAACCAGTGGAAGATACAGCATATACCATTTTGAATGTACACTCTTTAAGCATTTTCTCAGATAGGATGAAGTCTGTGCAGCTCATCTATAATGATGGCATATTTCTTGTTCCGAAAATCATCAATAAGGTCATCCTTACGTGCAGGCGATATAATGTTTTTTCCCCCACATATTATTATTATATATATATTATAGATGTTATATGTAACTGTATGTGCACCCCGACCATGCGCTCTCGTGATTTCACTTAGATGATCATTTGTGCGTAGTGCACAATGGCAGGTCATGCATACAGCAAGTTGCAACTCTGCTGCCTTTAACTTTATCTTTACTTTGTCTAGGAGTCATTGTTGTAATAAGCTGTGACTGGCTTTTTGGCGGAGTTTTCATCCTGTGTTATTCGGATTTTTCATGATTTGATATGCTACTAATTCTTGGTGCATAAGTGCATTGACACAGTTTACAATATGCTGCCTCTGATCCGTCTGAAGATCTTTTGAGCCATTGGTATGTTTTCTTCCAGTTACTATTATGTTTGCAATGTCATAAGATGCTTTCCAGTTTTTGGATGACGTGGCCATTGGTAAAAGTAATAAAATCTATCACAGATAGAACTAGGTCTATATCCTCTCTATTTTCAAGTAGTTTCTGAACAGTCTGAATCACTTGATATCAGTGGTGAGTTTTGGTGTTATGTCCCACATTTATTCTAGTAGATTAACATAAATTACAGAGGGCCTTGGTTCATCGAAGTCATGATCCGTTTAACAAGACAACGAATACAACAAGTAATGGCGCGAATCTCTGTTAGTCCGTGCCAGGACATCACAACAAAGTCAAACTGAATTAAAGTTGTTAACTGTAGGTAGGTCTACAATGCCAGGAAAAACCCAAATATGCCAAAATATGCCAGTTCATTATCTTATGCCAGTTCAATTTCAAATATGCCAGGTTTGTAGAATCTGGCATAAAAAATATGGCAACCCTGATCCATTCATCCATCCACCCCCACACCTCCATCCATCCACCCACATCTCCATCCATCCTCCCACACCTCCATCCACCCACACCTCCATCCATCCATCCACATCTCTATCCATCAATCCATCTATCCATCCACCCACACCTCCATCCATCCATCCATCCACCCATCCATCCATCCATCCATTCATCCATTCCCTCGTGGCCAGCCATCTCTCTGCTTGTCAGTTTCTGTCCATTGATTTATCCCCGTCTGCTTCTCTGCATATCCTCTTATGCATGATATTTATCCCCACATGAACAATAGGTTTGGCCACATTTGGCCTTCATTCTTGACAACAAGTAGCTTGGAAACATTTGAATTAGATGGGCGGGACTACTTTTATGTGAAGGAATATTCGGGAGTGACTAGTTTAAAGTGACTTGATAGATTTGAGAATCTCGTTTTGTGGCAGATTGGAGGAACTAATTTTATTATATGTGACTGAGATTGAAGGAACTAGTTTTGTGTTATGTGACCGGAATTGGAGGAACTAGTTTTGTGTTATGTGACCGGGATTGGAGGAACTAGTTTTATGTTATGTGAACGGGGTTGAAAGAACTACTTTTATGCGATATAAATTTAGTTGCATGGGCAGTAGTTGTTGGAGAAAAATATGTCATGCTTTTGCTAGGGATTAAACCAAGACCAATTGTTTGATAGACAGCTGCCCTATTCACTTGTCTGTACGCCCATGTGTCCCCTCTGGTCTGTTATCAAAGTTTAACTACCCTGAAATGTAAAAATTTCAGTCCAGATTGCAGACAAGCAGAGCTTGTTCCAGATTCCTGGTCACCTCCCTCCCCTCCCCCTCACCCACCGCGCTACCCCCTCCCCCACCCAAAGAAGTTATAAATCGGGTACCCATAATAACATGTCCAGCCAGTCAGCTGTAACCTGCAGTAGTCTACTTGCAAGGAAAATTAACCTCTATACGACCAGAACGTCTGGGTGTTTCGGGGGTGCCTTGTAAGTCAGAGAGCCATGAAAGAGAAGTGGTTGGACCCTTTCTGCTGACCTAAAGGTTTCTGAGTTCGAATCCACATGAGACACAATGTGAATGAAAAAGAAAACCTGACCTTGGCTCCCAGGCTGAAACAACCTGAAATGAGTACGAGGAAATACCTGGGGAGTAAAGATGACCGGCTTGATGTTGACCACATAACCCATTGAGTGCCGATAAGTCTCTACAAATATAAACCTATGACTGTGTCCACAAGTCGTCACTGGTATACTTTCTTAGCTTCCATTTGTAAAACTGGGAAATAAACAGGCAGATGGATTGGCTGGTGCTGCAACCATGGCTTAAGGCATGGCAAACTAGAGTGGT